>APFE030435923.1:19657-34479 GCA_000404065.3 Pinus taeda | reverse complement strand
TTATCTTGTACACAGATCATTCTGCTATAAAATATTTAGCAAACAAGCCTATCAAAAATGGCAGAATAACTAGATGGCTGATTTTATTGCAGGAATTTGATATTACAATCAAGGATCGACCTGGAAAAAAAACCCGGTAGCTGATTTCCTCTCAAGAATGCCAAATCCAGTTGATGCAGTAGCAGTTGAAGATCACTTTCCGGATGAGCATCTCTTTGCTGTCGCTGTTCAAACACCCTAGTATGCTGATGTTGCCAATTACCTAGCAGTAGGTAAGTTACCAAAGCATCTAACCCCTAATGAGCGAAAATAGATTGTTCAGCGAAGTACTAGATTTTCTTGGATTGGGGGTTATTCGTTTCACACAGGGGCAGACATGCATATCAGGAGATGCATTCGAGAGGATGAAATTTTTGACATTTTGAAAGCCTGCCATGACCAACCATGTGGTGGAAATTTTGGTGATCACAGAACTGGACATAAAGTGCTACAAACAGGGTATTATTGGCCCACAATTTTCAAAGATGCAAAGAAATTTGTCCAAGCTTGTGACAATTGCCAGAGAGCGGGACGCCCTAGTCAGTCAGATGAGATGCCTCTGAAACCACAGCTAGTCATCGAACCATTTGAGCGATGGGCTCTTGATTTCGTCAGACCAATCAACCCATCATCAAACCAGAAAACATATATTTTGGTGGCAACAGAATATGTCACCAAATGGTTTGAAGCAGAGGCATTGCCAAGAGCCACAGAAGACTGTGTCATACAGTTCCAATTCCATCTATTTGTATGTTATGGCCTTCCAAGATAGATAATTACAGACGGTGGACCACAGTTTGCTGGAAACAGAATAGCTGCAACACTCAACAACTATCATGTCCAGCATAAAATCACTACTCCATACCACCCACAGGCAAATGGGCAAGTAGAAAGCAACAATAAAATAATAGAAACAATCTTAACGAAAACTGTTGCATCACATAGACGTGATTGGGCTGCTAGACTACCTTAAACACTATGGGCTTATAGAACAACATGGAGGAGTATCACTGGTTACTCACCTTATCAGCTAGTGTTTGGATAACAACCCATTTTCCCCATAGAATTTGAAATCCAAACATTACGAACAACACAGGAAGTTGGCTTAGACCTAACTGAGGCACAGACTAATCGACTACAGCAGATCAATGAGCTAGATGAAATTAGGCTCTCTGCACTTTAAAACACTACTCTGATCCAGCAGCAGAGAGCTAAATGGCATGATGCTCTCATTAAAAATAAAGTCTTCCACGAAGGGGACTGGGCTCTTTTGTACGACTCCAGGTTTCAGGACTTCCCCGGGAAACTCTAGACTCGTTGGTTGGGACCATATGAAATCCAGAAGGTACATGACAATGGTACCCTTACTCTAATTACTATTGATGGTTCTGGATATGCCTTTAAGGCAAATGGCCACCGAGTTCGTCTCTATCGCAAACCACTCACTCGGGAGTCCTTCTGCCAACAGCTACGCCAAGATCCAGATATGGAGATTTTGGGGGAGGAAGAGAAGTCTTCCTCACCTGTAATTCATTAAGGAATTTACTTTTCTTTACAATCTGTACATAATTTCGTGAGTTATTTGTGTGCATATCTTTGAAACAAAGTTTTGTTGTTACTACTGTTCCTTTCCCGAAGGAACGACATTAGGTTTTTTTGCTGTTCCTTTTTCCAAAGGAACAACATTTGTGTGTTTTTGCTGTTCCTTTTCCAAAGGAACAACAATTTTGGATTTCTACTGTTCCTTTTCCAAAGGCACAACATTTTTGATTTCTGCTGTCCCTTTTCCAAAGGAACAACATTTGTGTGTTTTATTGCTGCTCCTTTTCCGAAGGAACAACGTTTGTGTGTTTTTGCTGTTCCTTTTCCAAAGGAACAACATTTGTGTGTTTTTGTTGTTCATTTTCCAAAGGAACAACAATTTTGGATTTCTGCTGTTCCTTTTCCAAAGGAACAACACTTTTGCTTTCTGCTGTTCCTTTTCCAAAGGAACAACACTTTTGATTTCTGCTGTTCCTTTTCCAAAGGAACGACATTTGCGTGTTTCTGCTGTTCCTTTTCCAAAGGAACAACATTTTTGATTTCCGCTGTTCCTTTTCCAAAGGAAAGACATTTGCGTGTTCTTGCTGTTCCTTTTCCAAAGGAACAACATTTTTGATTTCTGCTGTTCCTTTTCCAAAGGAACGACATTTGTATGTTTTTGCTGTTCCTTTTCCAAAGGAACAACATTTTTGATCTTGCCTGTTCCTTTTTCAAAAGAATGAGATTTGCTGGTTTTGCTATTCCTTTTCCAAAGGAACAACATTTTTGGTGTCTTCTGTTCCTTTTTTCAAAGGAACAACGTTTGTGATTCTTGATGTTCCTTTTCCAAAGGAACCGTACCTATGTGTGCTGCTGTCCCTTTTCCAAAGGAACAACATTTGTGAACTATTGTTGTTCCTTTCTTCAAAAGGAACACCACTTGTATGGTTTCGCTCTCCTTGTGAAATAGCTTGTTCCTTTTGCTGTTCTAAATTGAGGATGCTTATTGCTCATGTTCTTTCAAGTCTTTTTGAATACAACTATGCACTTATGTAATGGGAAAAAAAACACAACATACAGAAATCAGTCAATCATAAATCGCTATCTTTATAAGAAACTGCCATGAATTGGTGAGAAGACAGAAGGAACGACATGCTTATTCATCATCTTTTGTTGTCATTGTTCTACTAATTCTGTTCTGATTGGTTATCTGTATCATGTTGGTCCCTTTTAATCCTCTTTGATTATCATTCAGTAATAAGAGCAAAGGGTCTATACCTTCCTGTTGGGATATTAAGACTTCTTCCACCATTCCTACTCTTAAGGAGTGTTGAACCACTCTTTGTGTATAAATAGGGAAAGCACTTCATGAAAAAAAAGAGCAAACATGATTTATAAATTGTCAAATTGCAGGATAGGAAGTCTCATTAAGAGCTGGCCTACCATGATCATCAGGACGAAAGCAGAGTGGCATTCCCACTATGGCCACCACACCAGGGACATGGTCCAAAAGGTATATCAAACAAACAACCCTTGGAACAGGAGGTCTCATCACAAGCCGGCCTGCCCACTATTCGCTCCTTCCTCGTGAATGGAATTATGGCTAACTGGTCACCAAGCCAACATAATGGCCTACATTTTGACGTTACACAACGTTCCCTAGCATACACAAAGGACTATGGTTCCATGGGTGAAATAAACAACTCTGCCAAGGTTATGGACACCTGTTGGCAGCAGAGCACTGTTAATGGTATTGAAGTCGCATTATTTACACCAATAGGTAAGTTATTTGCATCCTTTTGTTTCTTATGCCGTGGTAATCAATTATATGTTATTGCCCCAACCATATAACGCATGACTATATATTATCACCAATCATTACAGAACCATTGACAATGACTGCATGAGACTCTCTATTTACAGCAAATGTCTTATCCCCAACCTTCCATCAAATCACCGCAATCTCTTACATATTAAAGCGATGCAACTTTATAGCTCGATTTCAGTAATAGGCTGTTTTTGTATACATGGCATATTGCCATATGCTGTTCCTTAAAGACTTTGTTGCAGAGCGGGCGCTGCTCCTTTATTTGATGGTTGGGACAACCTATCACATTGTGGGGGGGGGGGGAGGTTAACCTCATCATTCCCTGGATTACGTGTCAGCTCGCTATTTTGGAGATTGTGTACTGGGGTATAGCACGGCTCAACGGTATTATGTCTTCTTATTTTTTTGTTTGTTTTGTTTGTTTTTTGTTTTTTGTTTTTGTTTTGTTTTGTTTTGTTTTGTTTTGTTTTTTTTTGCATGATTTGCTGTTCAAAGCCATTTCCACTGTATACGCTGCAGCATTAGAGTTTGAACGAGTTTTACGTCCGTCAACTTCTCTGTGTTTCAACAAACAGCTACCATTCCTTTGAGAATTCACAGCGAAACTATGGGAGGAAGATCAATTCGCAGAGAACCGCAAGTGTTAATTGTTTCGGCTGCTGCCTGGAAAATCCTGGCAAGAGCAGGATGGTTGACCTATCTTAACCGCTTGAAGGAGTCTAATAAAACAATAGTGATTGAATTCTTGCAGAACTTGCAAGAGGACTATTCCACAGTAAGAGGAAAACACATAGCAGTCAGTGATGACATAATCGCAGAAGTCTCGAGACTGCTAGCCACTGGACCAGTATGGACGTTAAAAAAGGAGAGGCTGCAAAAGATTATAGAAATCTTCCAGGACGAGGGACAGAGCTTGACAATTCGAGGAAAGGGGGTTCTGCCAGTAACACTAGGAGAGCCGTGGGCAGAATTAACAAAGACCATCCAAAGCTATATCACCTGTGAAGGCAGAAAAGACGTGGTAAGACCATGACGTCTTAAACTCTTAGCTGTTCTAAAACAGAAATGCTCTGTAAATTTACCTGCATTGTTGAATTCATTACTTCATGACTTTGCACGAAGCATGAAAAAGGCACAACACGTAGAGTCAGTTTTTAGTCATCATAGATTGATTCGGTTGATAGTCAACCATAGTCTCACCTAGCAGCAAAGCAGCTGGGAAGAGCTAATTTCCATTGTAAATGGGGGGTTGGCCACACCTGAACGTCTGGAAAAATGGAAATAGGTCACTAGCACACCCCAACATCTAGAAAAACGGAAATAGGTCACTAGCACACCTGAGCGTCCAGAAAAACACAAGAAATCGGCAAAGCGGAAACATGTCACCAGCACACTCGAGCAACCAGAAAAACGCAGGAAATCGGTTTGACTAGCACGGCTACGAGGGGGGCTGGAGAAGCCCCAGGAAGGCACTAGCCAGCCGGTGGAAATAGAAGATGAGCAACCCCCACGGGCAAACAAGGAAACAGAAGTGCAGGATGAGGAAGTAGAGCAGTTTGCAGAAGCAGAAGAAAAAGAAGGAGAAGAAGAAGAAGAAGAAGAGGAGGCAGAGCAATCTGCAGAAGAAGAAGAAGAAAAAGAGGAAGAAGACGAGCAATTTGAGGAGGAAGGAGACAAAGGAAAAGAAGTCGAGGAGTCTGAGCAGGAGGAGGGAATGGAACAACAGGAAGGCAGCCCATTACAAGACCCATTAGAGGAAGATGAATTAGCCAAAGTTTTGGCCAATATGGGCGAATATGGCCAACCTTCTTGTCCGTCAGACCTCCATGCCGGAGAGAAACCCTAGGAGAAATATGCACCCGAGGAATCACATGCAAAGGAGGCTGAAGTAGAAAATCTGCCTGTTCATGATGAGAAGATGTCAGAAAATGCTGAGCAGGAACAACTCGTACCTAATCAGAAGGCATCAGAAGAAAGTCCGGAGGAAATAAGGGCAGAAAAAGAAATAGCCCAAGAAATAACAAAGTCAATTAAGGTTCTTGCCCTGGAACAGCCACCCCAGGAAGAAAATCAGGAAGCTAGCCGCAGTCCAGACCGCAGTAAACAACCTGCTGTTCCTTCTGAAGAAATGGCAGAAATAAGGGAATTGTGAAAGGAACAACAGAGATTATTGAACATAATTGTCTAGCTTCACCAGCAGATTAGGATTCTAAAGTTAAGGCAAAGGGTAAAAGGGACTTCAGGAAGGAAAAGTCTGACCACGCCAACAAAACCCCTTAAGGGCAAGGGGCGGAGGACTAGAATCCATCCTGCTGTTCAAAACCTCGTCAAAAGCCAAGCTGCTGTTCCAAATGATGCTGAAAAACATACTACTGTTCCAATTGAAAAGGAACAACAATAGGCTGATGTTCATGTTAAAATAGAAATGGATGAAATGATGACCTGTGATAAGGGAATTCAGACAGAGGCACCACTTTCGGGAGTAATAAGGTTTCTGAACTCAAAGCAACACAATAGGAAAGTTCAGGTAAAGCTCCCGACCTCCACTGCTACATGGAAAAAGGATCCAAAAATAGTAACCCTCCAAAAAGGTTTGAAGCAAGCTCAGCAAGAAGCAGAAAAGCTTAGGTAGCAAATGGTCCCTCGAGAAAAATATGAAGAACTACAGCAGCAGCTAAGGAACGTCAACTTATCTGAAAGCCAGGCCTTCGAAGGATGGTGGAAGGAACAAGAGAAAGTTGCAAAGGGAACTCGTAGGTTAGATGTAGTTATCAAACAGATGGATACCTTGTGTTCTCTATACAATGACGTCCTAGCATGTAGAGTCCCTGCTAAGAACTAAAGGAAAAGACAAAGATGGGTTAACTACTGTCCCTTCGACGGGAGACCGCATGTAAACCAGATCAAAACGGACCAACCCGGGAAAGGAAGCGGAAATATCAGCTCGGCGCAGAAAAGAGAAGAAGTGACTCAGGATTAACAGTTCTGCATCGTTGTTTTATCTATTTCTGCATATAGATATCTCCATCGTCACCCTTATATAAGGGGCAGCATTGTTAGCTAAAAGTGTGGTTATGCTCTTATGTAATTTCTTTTAAAAGATCAAAACTGTGGTCATTATGTCCTGTTAAGAATTGCTTTACTGTAATTTTACTTCATGCATTGATACAGACTTGGTTACTCTTTTATCTTTGAGCCTGGAATAACCTCAAGCGGTGTACCCCTGGAGGCTAAGGGCCCAGCCCTGGAGGACACTTTCTCTTGTACCATTACGCGTGGTTTCTGTGTGGTTTGCTTATCAACGTGATCTGGTAATCTGACGTGTTTTATAAAGTTTATGTCACATGCTCTATCGTGTTTAATCCATTAATGTTCTTGAAAACAAAAGTGTTGTATTGACACTACATCATATTATTATTCCTTTAGGTGTTGATATAATACGATTAGTTTCTACAGGATACTGTTGTTCCATTATAGAGTTTTGTGTTATGCGATTGTGCCTTAACGTTACAGAATTATCTTGGAAGCTCTGATTCTTTGTGATTATTGGATTCTCGAATATTATTGTTCCATCTTGAGATGCAATCGTATGCTTTCTAATTAGAGTGACAACTGAATCAGATTGAGCATGTTGTGTTTATATGGTTTTCAGTGCTGTTCCATCATGTATCCGTAGGCAGTGCTGTTCCATTTGTGTGC
This sequence comes from Pinus taeda, assembly GCA_000404065.3. Taxonomy (NCBI): domain Eukaryota; kingdom Viridiplantae; phylum Streptophyta; class Pinopsida; order Pinales; family Pinaceae; genus Pinus; species Pinus taeda. The sequence continues at coordinate 27,392 of APFE030435923.1, read as the reverse complement.
ACATCTTTAAGAATGAAGGATTGATGTTTAGTTATGACTAATGCACGTGATTTAATAGATTCATAGCTTGTTAGACTTAGTTACTGCTCTATTCCTGCATTGATGTTCCATTTTTGAATTGCTATTCCATTTCTGAATTGCTCTTCCATTTCAGAATTGCCGTTCTATTTTAAGGTTGCTGTTCCATTTCATTGCTGTTCGATTTATCTGCCGTTCCATTTCTTGTTATTTGTTATTTTGGTGTGAAGGACGATCTAAGGCTGTAGTGAGCATTGGCATCTACTGCTCAACTCCCAGACCCCTAATATGTTCTCTGATTTCTTTTCCATCAGTTTCTAAAGGGATGGGTTATTGCTACCAAACCCTTGACTGATACATTGCTTAATATCTAAATGTGCGATTTAGCCTTTTGAAGTAGTTAAGTTGTAGACACGCATCCATTTACTTTTGTATTTTCAAACAACTGTACTACGAGCATTACTCTGACAAATGCTAATCCTCAGACAGAGACACTCTTTGAAATAGCAAAACGTTCTCGGATTGACATATTGATGTGAGGTAACTAGAGGTGAAAGAGACCCTTTTTATAGCTCCACATCAGTTTCCAAACATGCCACCTTTTCCTTTAGTCTTTTCATCTCTGTACCCTGGATGGACATTTATTCCATGGCTTTAATCAATTCTAATGCTTTCTCTTGATGCACCTATTATTGTTGTAGGCTCTACTGTGACTAGCAATGTTGTGGTAGGTGGAGAAGTGGGTGCCAATCATGTTGCCAGTGTCGAAGGGACTAATCTGGATACTGTAGGGATGACATCCTTAGAAGTTGTGGCCATGTCACTGTTGGGCCGCTAGCTTGTCATTATTATTATTACTTTTTAACATCCATTTCATCCATTTCTACCCTTTTTTATCATGTCATTTAACATCATTAATCATATAATTCCATTTTATAATGTTTTATGCTCTTATGGATGAATATTATTTCTTCTCATTTATTTTTAATAAATTGATGATTATTATGCATGATTTTACCAATAACGGTTTATTAACAAATTTGTTCTAAAATAACTCACCATTTTACCCTCCAAGATATTTTCCATATTGCAGATTTGGTCTCCAGCTCATCATTAAATGTGCCAACTCAAAAATTTGTTGGAATAAGAAGTGATAGTTTTGCATTGGACGTTTCGGGAAAATGGAGAAGAATCTGGCAAATCCAAAACATGGGTTTTGTTCACAACGGACCAAATTAGTTTTTTTCTATGCATTTTTCCCACATTTGGTCTGTATTAAGATAAACCGAAGGTTCTTTGAAGACGTTTTTCTCATATTCACTCTTGCGGCCAGTTTCCAAATTATCTCAGTTGCAATACCAAATTCAACTTGTTCCTATTGAATGCTAATGGAAAGATATTTCAGACATGATATTGCTGATCAATTTGTTGTGAACAATCCAATTCTATTATGGGAATCATTTTTTAATCATATCTGTTGTAACTTCTCTTTGCTCTCTGTGTATTTAAATGAGAACAAAGATCAAAGAGAGATTAATAGAGATTATTATGGGGATTATTAGAGATACGATGGGAAAGGGGATGGATCAATCCTTGTTATTTCAAACTCTGATTTTAAATTACAGACTTGTGTTGTCAAGAGAACGCGAACATATTGTAATGTCACTCAAGTTCAATGATTAATATATAATTTGAGGTTGTTGTTCATTCACCTTATCTCAAGTAGCTCAGTAGTGTTCACTGGCGGTTAAGGGCCGGACCTCTGGTGGATTAAGGTGCTTCTCTGTATTATATTTTTTTGATTTCCGCAAGTTTGATTAATTTGTTAATTGTCCCATCTTATGCGCTTTTTACTATTTTTTTGAATTGAAGAAATATCTTTGCGTTATATGATTTATAACATTGTCATTTGATTCAGTTTACATTCATTGCAGATTAAGTTACTTAGATAATTATTCGGATTGATTTAATCAACTGTAAAGAGTTTGGTTATTACTATTGAACTCTCAGATTGATATCATTTCCATTTGGATTGCTTCGTAGAGATTGAGCATGATTTAGATTGAATCAGCTAGGAAAAGATGAGTTATTGCTACTGTGCTCTTGGCTAATGTTATTGTTACTTGAATTTCTTGTGTAAGATTTGATTTTAGTAGAGGATTGGGTTTTGAAGCTAGATGCCATATTTCCTTTAATAATTGCAATTTGAGTTTATTAGATGCATCCATTTACTCTTGTGTCAAAGATTTGTGCTACGACATTACTCTCTGGATTTATACCTTGCACATATTGTGTACACTCTTGAAATAAGAGGACTTTCCCAGGTTGATAATTAATGTGAGGTACTTAGGAGTTTGAAAAGACACCTTTTAACACCAAACATTTTAGCATCATTACCGGGGAGAGCGTTGCCATTTCACAGAGAGTGATGTATGTTTGATATTTGTTGGTGGGAAAGAATTGGATATTAAAATCTGAAGGTAATAACCTACGTAACAAGAAAGTAAAGTGCTTGCTCCTCCACTTGCTTTTCAGCACAATTGCATAGAAGTTGAAGCAGGTGTTTGATGTTTGTCTGCTGTGAAATAATTGAGTATTTAAAATGGAAGGTAAGAACCTATGTAACGAGCAAGTAAAGTGCTTGATCCTCCACCCGCTTTTCAGTAGAATTTCGTAGGAATTGAAGTAGGAAATTTAGAGGTAGAATTTTTGAAAAAATCTCATAATTCCACTCAAGTGGTGATGTAATCAACATCCATTCCACTAACCAATTGACAGGAACATTTGAAGGAGGAGCCTCGAAGAAACACATGAAAATGTCTTCTATTATGGTAAGAAATGGCTCACATTTACTTTTGAATTCCCTATCAAAGATTTAGGAGGAGTGACACAAATGCACGTAATTCCTCCATCTTCTCTACCAAATTTTCATGGTTTGACAAATGAAGATCCAGATACATTCTTATTTGAGTTTGAAATAATTTGTAGAGGATATGATTATTATACTAATGATCAAAGGTTGAAAGTGTTTCCTCTTACTCTAAAAGGAGCAGCTCTCTGATGGTTCATGAGCTTAGGTGGGAACTGCATCCAAACATGGGGGGACATGAAGAACATATTCTTGAAGAAGTACCAGGACTATTGCAAGGACAATGAAGATATTTTCGATATGATACAAGGGGAAGATGAAAGCTTGGAGGACTATGTGGATTGATTTCGATACAACCTTCAAAAATCAAAGCATAAGTATTTGGAAAAAGAGATCTTAAAAACACTCCTACTCAAAGGAATCAAAGATGAATTTTTAGAACTTTTAAATTTGATAAGGAAAAGGTGATGTTTTTCAGTTGTCATATGATGATTTTTGTGAATTGTGCATAAGGTATTCAAGAAGAATCTCCAAGGCTGGTAAGAATTCTAGAGAATTTTCTTCTTTCTTTTCCAAATTTTCTACCAGAACAGGAGACATAAAAACTGCAATCAATGTTTTATTTGAAAATTTTAAAGTTGGTTTTGTTAGCTCTCTAAATTAAAAATTGGATGTTTTCCAGGTTCAGAAAAATCAAGAAATTGAGGAACTCTTTTTCCGGCATTACCGAAAGGAGCATCCCATAGATAGTCATCCTTCCTTATCTAGGATGGAAGTAGCATATCAAAGAGATGGGGAAGCTGCAACCATGTCAAAACCATGGAAATCATGGCCTAACACTTCCTCTCCATTCTCTTACTTGCATAATCCATTATGGAATACTCATGTGTTAGGGCAGCCATGTCCATCTCAATATAACCCCCAGATATCTTATCTACAAGTTTGGCATGGTTCATCTCATGATTTCATGACTAATCTCCCTCCTCTTGTAACACAAACACATCCTCCATATTCTTCACCAACTCTTCCACAACATCTTGCTTACCTATAAAAATCATCCACTCAACCCAATCAACTACATTATCAAAATGCTCCATTCCACACACAATTTCCTGATCAACTCATTCCACACCCTCACCATAAGAAACAAATACAACATGCTTATAGTGTTGAATTGCAAAATTTATCCACCATTCCCACCCATTTTATCTCACATGCACCATTGGAGAAAACTTATATTGAGATTCAGAATGTTTCAAATTCAAAAATTATGGAAGTTATGGAAGAAAATAATGTTTCTTCTAGTCTACATCAACAAGTCGTTTTAAAAGCTCAAGAACTTCAAGATATGATGGCTATGGGAAATCAAAAAAGTAAATGATATATTGAAGATCAATTTCACTCCATCATTTGTTTGCAACATCACTCCATACCTCAACAATTTTTGATACCATCTTTTCAAGGGAAGTTGGCTTCTCATACCCTAATATTTATTAACATGCATTTTTCAAATTTGGATATGCGCATACTTGAAGCCTTATTTCAAAAATGGCTCCTTTGGAAGTACTCTTATACATAAGCATATTCTTTTGTCAAAGAAGAGTAGGTTAGTGTAGAAAATAAATAAATAAGGACATAAATAAATAGATTTTGTTTTTATGTAAAAATAGTTGTTTTTTGTTGCAACACGATGTGGAAATCAACATCGGTGATAAATGTTTTAATTCATTTGTATATGTAGATGAATTATAAACCTGCTTCTATAGTATATTCCCCTATAAATCTAGTTTACAAGGCAATTCCAATCACTGATTTTTGATATCATATGAGAAAATGATGACCAAAATACTGATTGTCTATCGTAAATCAACACTCTTAAAACTTTGTTTTTCTAGCTGTTCACTTGTGTATTTGACCCCTCAATTCTTATTTTCTTCAAACCCTATTTCTATTGGAGAGAAATAAATTAATATACTTTCATTTCCAATTTGAATCATTTGAATCCGTCATCAAACAAAAAATCTATGCTTAAATTATCCACTGTTGTTCTAAGTGGGGAAATCGAAAATGACGCTGTTATGCAGGTTGTTCTAAGTAACATTGACATATCATATCATGGAATTTTCAAAACATATTTCTATTGGTGATATAAATTTGAATTAGCTCTCGTTTGACTTTTGAATCAATCAAATTGGATGAAAAACAAAGAAGTTGTCATTAAAACACTGCTGGTTAGTATGGTCGACCACTACTCTTCCATAGGTGACAAATAAATTTATTTTGTTATTTGTTCTGTGGATTTGTTTTACAAAGTAACTACTTGTTATTTTTTTACATAATTCTTGGATTAGGGGAGCGTGATCACCTCTCTTTCTCCATGATTTAATGTTTTATTGCAATAGATACTCGTTTTTGCAGGTCTTAGGAGAATAAAGAAGGTCAATTTATGGACGAGCGATTCTTGAAAGAAATTTTAATGAAACAAGAGCATTTCATCAAATTCATTACTTAACAGATTCATAATAGAAGAAATGAAGAATTGATTTCCATTTGAAGATTCATGTCACTGCTGCCAATACATTTTTCCAAGAGATCATTTTTCTTTGCATTGACAGATTGATATTCCCTTAGGAAATAACATCATAGCTGTTGTAACTTAATTAATTTATTTACATATTGTTTTTAAATAAAGTGTTGTTTCTTTTCTAATTTCTCTTATGTTTTTGTATTTCAGGTGTTGCTTACTTCAAATTGTAGTTTCTGCTCCATTGGCAATTGAATGATGAGGACTCTACCATGCAAATTCTCACTGCAGAAGGCCACTCTTCAACATCACTAGTACCCTAAAGAATTTATTTATGAAATTTGTACATACAAATTCCATTTATTTTTATTTTTTTAATTGTATTTTCTTAGAGTAGCAGATATGATTATTTGTTGTTTTTTTCTCCTATTTTTCTTTGTTGTTCCCTATAGGGAACATCTGTTGTTGCCTATAAGGAACAACACTTTTTTTGCATGTATTTTTTGTTGTTGTTCCCTATAGGGGACAATTGTTGTTCCCTATAGGGGACAATTGTTGTTCCCTATAGGGAACAACCCTATAGGAAACAACTGTCGTTCCCTATAGGGAACAACTGTTGTTTCCTATAGGGTTGTTATTGTTGTTCCCTATTAGGAACAACACTTTTTTTTGTGTATTTTTTTGTTGTTCCCTATAAGGAACAACAATTTTTTGTGTGTGTTTTATATTGTTCCCTATAGGGAACAATTGCTGTTCCCTTTAAGGAACAACACTTTTTTTGCGTGTATTTTTTTTGTTGTTCCCTATAGGGAACAACTGCTGTTTCCTATAGGGAACAACTGCTGTTTCCTATAAAGAACAACACTTTTTTGTGTGTATTGTTTTGCTGTTCCTTATAGGGAACAACTACTATTCCCTATAAGGAACAACACTTTTTTCTGTGTATTTTCTGTTGTTTCCTATAGGGAACAACATTTTTTTGCGTGCATTTTTTTGTTGTTCCCTATAGGGAACAACACTTTCTCATGTGCATTTTTTTTATGTTCCCTATAAGGAAAAACACTTTTTTCGTGTGCATTTTTTGATGTTTCCTATAGGGAATAACACTTTTTCACGTGCATTTTTTTTTGTGTTCCCTAGAGGGAACAATTTCTATTCCTTATAAGGAACATCACTTTTTCGTATTCATTTTTTACTGTTCCCTATATGGAACAACACTTTTTCATGTGCATTTTTTTGTTGTTCCCTATAGGAAACCACACTTTTTCGCATCCATTTTTCTGCTATTCCCTATAAGGAACAACACTTTTTCGTGTGCATATTTTTGTTGTTCCCTATAGGGAACAACACTTTTTCGTGTGCATTTTCTTGTTGTTTCCTAAAGGGAACATCACTTTTTAGCGTACATTTTTTTGTTGTTCCCTACAGAGAACAATTGCTATTTCCTATAGGGAACATCACTTTTTCATGTGCATTTTTTTGTTGTTCCCTATAGGGAACAACACTTTTTCATGTGCATTTTTTTGTTGTTCCCTATAGGGAACCACACTTTTTTGTGTGCATATTTTTGTTGTTCCCTATAGGGAACAACACTTTTTCGTGTGCATTTTTTTGTTGTTCCCTATAGGGAACAACACTTTTTCGCGTGCATTTTTTGTTGTTCCCTATAGGGAACAACACTTTTCATGTGCATTTTCTTTGTTGTTCCCTATAGGGAACAACACTTTTTCGTATGCATTTTTTGTTGTTCCCTATAGGGAACAACACTTTTTGGCGTGCATTTCCTTTAGTATTCCCTATAAGGAACAATACTTTTTTGAGTGTTTTTGATGTTCCCTTCAGGGAACAACACTTTTTCGAGTGTTTTCTCTTGTTCCCTCGAGGGAACAATACTTTTGGATTATTTTCGAGAACAACCCTTCCTTCCTCTTGTGGGATTATTCCTAGTTCATCTCAACCACATTTTATTGATTCCCTTTCATGGCATGAAGCGCACTACTTTTATGAGGACAAGAATTATGGATTCTATTGAAGTGAGTAAATATCATTCGCGTTATGATCTTTAATAGGACAACTCCTTGATGATAGATTTTTTTCAAAAGGGACACAATTATTTATATACTACTTTACTACATTGTTTTCTGTTGTATATGATACTGATTAATCATCTTAATACCATGCTAGTTCCACCCTTCTTGGTTATAATCTTCTCTGTTTGTAATAAATGAGATTATGGGTATATATTATTTTCTATTGACATGTTCAACTTCTTCCACCATCCCTACTCTTAAGGAGTACTGAGCCTTTATCTTTTTATCATAAAA
>APFE030435923.1:0-15253 GCA_000404065.3 Pinus taeda | reverse complement strand
CACGACTATGTGTAAAGGGACCCGCGTATACACCGCGGACATTTCAAACACAAAAACTAATGGTTCAAAATCAATTTTCTTTCAGGATGCCAATCACCTGGCAAGAAAGAGAGCATACTGCAGTAGATGATGAGGTCATGAATGATCCTAGTGCTTTGGATGCATTACGGGGATGTGGTTTGCTAAAATTCTTCAAATTGCCAAATATGAAAGCAAACACATGTCTGCTCGAGATGCTTCTTGATTATTGGCACATTGAGGAGGATGCTTTTATGATTGACCAGATGCCACTCAGGATAGAAGTGGAAGATATCTATTTCATCACAGGCCTTTCCCGAAGGGGAGAGGTAGTACATGCTCGGGGCAGGACACAGAGCAGTCTCTCAATCTAGGACTACGTACAGATATATTGCTCGGGACATCCAAAGAAAGTTGGAAGTCAGATTTCCATCCCACATGTGGCGAGTTTATCACTGAGGATAATCCTGTTCACCATAGCCAGAGTGAATGGATCAGCTTATTTGCACCAGGCATCATGGCAAACCATGAGCATGGCAGTTGATTGTCTCACCACTGTATTTGACTGGTGTACTCCTCTTCTGGCTAGCATGAAAAGCCAACTCACTTCTATCAAGAGAGGACAGACCAAAAATTTCGGTTATGGGACTATTTTGTATTCTTTCTTTTTCGAGAGAGTCCCTGCCATTTGTCCCAGCGTACTGGTTTCAATCAGTACCCCACGAGATCCACGAATGGGCAGGTGGGCTGACCTGATGAAATGTCTGGGAGGTGGGGAGGTCCCACGGATTGATTTTGACGATAACTTCTTTTCCTGGTGGGATCAGTAGATCATCACCGTTGATGACTACCCCTATGTTGGGTTGGATTTCCAAGGAGATCTGGATCTAGCATTACCACTGGCTGCAGCATGGGGCGACACTGGTAAGTGTTTTTTTGATGTTATGATTTTTTTTTTTTTTTTCAAATATAATAATGAATTTTGAAAATGTTTTTGATAGGATTCAAATGACTAATATGATGATCATGTTCCAGATATTGGGCTGGTATGACCAGATGAGTTCCCACGGCACAAATGTCGAGGCTAAGGGGCTGAAGAGGTAGCTGCGGACACAGAGTGGGTTCTACACATAGTTCAGCTGCACCTGGTGAGGTTGACTCACCGACTACTGATGGCGGCGGTAGAGGACCTTCCTATATAGATGCAGTGTCATGTGGTTGGCATGCCACGCAACTGGGTCCACACTTTTAGGCATGTGGCCAATGCAGTAGTTGCCTACTTAGCCGCTCATCTTGAGCCGGGGAATTAGATATAGTGGACATGATTATGGGCATTTGAGTCCCAATTTTGTATATTTTTGGGAAACATACTTATGTACACTCGAGATGTTTAATGAATATATCTATATATAATATATAATATTATATATATATATATACTATATATATATATATATATATATATATATAAATATATATAGTATTATATATAGGATATATATATATATATAATATATATATATTATATATATATATTACAGTTTGACTTTTTTGATGCTTAATTTTTAATTGGTGATGAAATGAATTGATGTGCCAGTCTAATGCTTGATTAGCGATAGAATCAACTAACCAATTATGAGATCTTGGAATATGCAAGTAATTAATATAAGTAAATGACATTTGCAACAACCTCACCCCTAAATACTGGCGATATGAACATGGATCCCTTGCCTTTTGTAGGTTTTTGGCACATCATAGTTTAGTGCATGGCATTGTAGTTTTAGTTAAGGAACTATGGATTTTTTCCAATCCAAGATAAATGGATTGGTGGTTTATGGGTTCAATAGAGTATATTATTCTTTACAATATTATAATACCATATATATATATATATATATATATATTATATATATAATATCTATGTAATTATAATATTGGTAAAGAAGAATATAACTCAAAAATATTTTTGGATTTCCCGATTTGGGTTTTCAGGGTAAAATCATTTTGTTAATGTGGGGTTTCCATTCCATATTTTTTTTGTTTTATTAAGCATATGTTAAAACCAATTAACTTTACAGGGTTAAAATTTACATAATCATCCCTCCAAGTTAACAAATTGATATTTTTCTAGGTTTGCATTGCCACTAATACATCATGAGAGAGAATCATTAGCTTGCACCCACTCTCTATCGTAACAAAATGAGTCCAATAGTATGGTAGAAGATGGGGGTAAGAGTCCTTATGATCCCCTAAGAACTAAGGTCACTCATTATGCTTGGAAACTTGGAAACACTTCAAACAACCTAGCTAATTTTTAGCTCTATATTGTCGATAATAGAGGAAGGATTATAGTCTCTAATTGTGTTAGGTGATTCAATGTTGTTCATTTAGGCATTGACCAAGGGGGGCCTTCGAGGGTAATCAAATTACATTTTGTCTTAATGTTTGGAATGATGCTTAAGCATGGGGAGCTATATGTCTATGGGGTTATTGGGATTTGTTGGATTTCATGAGGCACTCACTCACTACCCATGTCTCCATTGTGTGCACCAAATGGCATTCCTGTCAATATAGTGATGGGATGATTGAGGGTTGAATGAGAGGATGCAATGTGATGATATGGCATGCTTGTTTTGATTGTGTTTTTGTGGGAACTACATCAAGATATAGTGTTATTGTTTGGGTGGAAGATGTCATCATCATGACTCCATTTGGTTTGAAGGAATGTTTATGAGGGATGCAATGAAAGTATTCCAACCTTAATTCATAAGTCCTTACTCAATTAGTAGAAAAAAACCTCTACTTTCCCTCAATTTATAGGGATCAGTACCATTACAAGTAATTTTTCAGTATAGATTCAAATCTCTCTTATAGAAGTTTGATTTTCATATCACCAAGCATCCACTAGATTCTTGGTTCTTATTTTCTATTGAGGTTGAAAATACTTAGGTTCTCATCAATTGTTATATTCCATTGAATACCCTAAAATAGTTAATAGAGGGGAGTATTGCTTTCAGCTCCAATTTGATATGGTCTATTTCCTACAACTTCTTTCTATTTATAACTTTTCCTCCCTTTTTACAAGATTTTGATGCACAAAACATTATCCAAAGATGTCAAAAAGTTTTTGCAGAGGAAAGAAGAGGCAACTCAATCAATTTTGGTGAAGTTTGATGAAATAAAGCATAATGCAGTTATTCATAATGCCAATGTTATGAATATTTTTTAGACTTAGAGTCTGTATGTGGATAGTATTGAAGATTAGTGTGGACTCCTAACATCCCTCCTTCTAGCTCAAAGAATGGGGGATTTAACACTAGGCTGAAGCCCTGTAGAGATAGGACATGATGGGACATTGAGCACATGAAAAACACATAGATGAATCTTTTCATCATTCCAAGACTCCAATGGAAATCAAAGATCAATAATCCTGGGTTGGAAGTTAAAAACAATGTTACACCTAATGCATTTTATTATTACTTACATTCGAAGTGCTTTTGTTAAAATAGAAGCATGTGAACACTTATGGAAATCTAGGTTGTTAAACAACCCTATAGATATAATTACAACTTATATATAAGCTATTTTTTTTTAAATATTTGAATTCACTGCCAACATTGTACTACATGTTTAGTTAATAGCTTTGGCACAACCATTTTGAATAATATAAATTATGTTTTAGTTAAAGTAAAAGAAAAAAATAGCATGCGTCCACTAGGTGTCGCATCAACACACCATGACACAACTTTGCGAATTGTTCATGTAAAATGTGAGATCGAGTTCCAAATTGATACATAACCATGATTATCATGTTTGAATGAATTTATATGAATCTATGCTACTTATATTAAATGCATGAATTTTATATCACTTAACTACAATTGATAATGATAGATAAATAATAAAGTTTCAACGAGTTATAATCACATCTCTTTTCTCAAGTTATATATGACTACACTATTTGTTATATAATGGAAATGAACAATAATAAACACTTTATTGTTTTGTCATTATAAATTTGAACTAACTAATAATTCTATGTCAATTTTCAAATTATAAATCTTAGAGAAATTTAAAATGTTCAAATAATTATTTATAACGTAGAACCTATAAATTCACATCTAAGCTTCCAATTTAATTTAATTTTTTCATACTAATAAAAAACAAATCAATGATTAACCTTTAAAATAACTAATAAAAAGTGTTTAAAATAAATTTAAATAAAATTTTTATGATTTTCTAATTAAAATTAATTTTTAATATATTTCATTAATTTTTTTCATGAACCAAAAAAAAATATAATCAATTATGTTCCAATGCTTAAACTTTACATTAATTCAATACTAACCAACATTATTAACCTTTCCTATAAAATATTTTTATTAAGATGATGAGAGTAGAGTGAATGTAGATTTTGGTTTCATACAACTTAAATATATGATAAATAAATTATAAAATATTAATCAAGAAAAAATATTGAAAATAAATAATAAAACAAATCTCAATTCAAATTCGAGTGAAAATGTTTGATACTCATTTTTAAAATTAATAGTTATTTAAATCTAAACAAATTTATCGCTTTAAGTATTTTTATTGCATATTTTGTTAGAAAATAGAGAGTAAGGAATTGTTTACACTATATAAATCAAACAATAATTTTATTGATCTCACAAAGATTATATATAAAAATATATTATACTTTTAGATCCGAGAATAGTGGAATTAGATTACTAACAATGTATCTAGATTACTAAACATAGCTAGTACAACTATTAACTTAGGAACTCACACAATTACAAGTCATCACAACTTGGAAGTCATGGAAGCATTACTTCCAATACGCTCCTTTAATGCTTACATGGAAAATACAAAGAATTGGCATTACAACAATGAATGGATCTTTGTCAAATTTGTCTGATATGGTCAGTTCTGCTGCCTAGTCAGACGGAGCCATAGTTTCCGACATAATGTGCATGAGGAATAGAGACACTACTTAAACCCTCTATGCTTCCTCAAATATCTAATAGTCATTCTAGATCTTATTAGCCACAGGTCCTCTCAATTCAACATCTGTTTTATTTTTTTTACTAATGCAATAGATAAAAACAAGAAATGGATTTTAAACTCTCATACACACTCCACACCAAAAAAAATAATTACAAATACATATAGATCTAATAACCACTCACTAAAAAACAGTGTTACCCTAATCTATTTGCATAACAATTGTCAAAAAAGGGAAGAAACAAAATATATTCCAAAACCTAGCAACTCTCGGGAGGAAACTGCACCTACAGACTACCTCACAGAGAATGCTCTACATTGATAATTATTGATCTTGAATATATAGATTTACATGAGAATAGAAGAGTTAGAACTGACACCTAGAAAATAGGAACTAATTCCTAAACTAGGACACATGCACAATTTAATGAACAAACTCTCTCCAATAATACATATTGATCCATTAATTTCAATACTCCCCCTTAATGGAGAAAGGGTTCACTAGTACTCCTAACATCTCCCTAAATAATTCAAATTTAATTCTTCTAAGGGGCTTGGTAAAAATTTATGCTACATTATCACAAGTATTACAGTACTCAATATAAATTTCTTTTGATTGAACCTTCTCTCTAACAAAGTGAAATTGTGTATCAATATGCTTTGTGTTTTTTTGAAACATTGGATTGTTTGCAAGTTTGATTGAGCTCTGGTTGTCACATCTGATAACTGTTTCATCCTTTTGTTCTTCTCCGGCATCATGGAGAAGTCCCCTCAACCAAATTGCCTCACACATTGTTGCACACATTGCTTGATACTCTACTTTTGCTAAAGACAAGGATACAATATTATGCTTCTTGTTGCTCGATGCAATGACCCCGGAACTAATGTTGAATGCATAACCTATTATGGATCTTCTACCATCCAGGTTTCTGACCCAACCTGAATCTAAAAACCATGTCAATCTAACATCACAAGAATTAGTATATTTAATAACAAAGTCTAAGGTTCCTTGAAGATACCTTAAGACGCCTTTCACTACCACCCAATGATTCTCAAGAGGCTTTGACATGAATTGGCTTAATACAATGACTGCAATCAGACTCCCAACCAATGGTCTATACAATGTTGCATCCACCTCCTTAGAACCATCATTATTTTGAAGTTTGGTATTATGATGTAAATGCACTGAGGTAGCTTTGCACTAATCCATTCTAAATTTTTTCAATAGACCTCTTACATAATTCCCTAGAGTGAGAAAAGTTTGTCCACAGTCCCTCCAAACTTCCAGACCCAAACAATAGTGTAATTCTATGAGGTCTTTCATTTCAAATACTTGCGACATCTGCACTTTGATTTTTTTAATCAAATCGTCAACATTTCCAATGATAATTAAATCATCTACATATAAATAAATCAAAACAATTTTCCCCTTATCATCAAACACAATATACAAATTTGGGTCATTTTTACTCCTCTTATAACTATGCTATAGAAAAAATGAATCAATTTTTTCATACCACAACCTGGGTTCCTGTTTTAAACCATATAATGCCTTCTTTAATTTGCAAACTAAATTCTCCTGCCCCTGTTTGATAAACCCTTCAGGTTGTTTTAAATAAACTTCTCCTTTCAATTCTCCATTTAAAAATGCAGACTTCACATCTAGTTGGTGTAGACTCCAATGATGTTTTGTGGCTAAAGCTATCATCATTCTAATAGTGTTTAGCTTAGATACCAGAGAAAAGGTTTCGTCATAATCAATTCCTTCTCTTTATGAGTAACCTTTAGCTACTAGCTTAGCTTTGTATTTTTTTACACTACCATTAGATTTAAATTTAGGTTTATATAACCACTTGCAACCTATAGGTTCTTTTCCTTTCAACAATTCAACTGAATCCTAGTTTCATTTTTAAGTATTGACTCATATTCCTCTTCCATGGTTGCCCTCCATTCATCATATTGTGTTACTTCTTTATAATTTCAAGGTTCAACAACATTTAACATAGTTGTAAGAGAATGATCCATATATCTTGCTAGCAATTGAGTTTTCTTACCTGATCTCCTTAGTGGTGGACTTGCCTCAAATCTGTCTTTCTCATTCCTTGGTGGACTCAACCTTCTAATTGTACTTGCGTCACTTGATTCTTCCTTTTGTTGTTGTTGTTGTTGTTGCTCATGGTTGTCCCTTGTTTCATCACTTCCCTATATCTTTAAGCTTATTTCTTAGCTCCTTGATCTGAGAGATGAATGCAGTGACTCACTCACTCTCCTCCATTTTTATGGAGATAATCTTTCTCTTTAGGAACAATAAGCGATTTGTGTTTTTTATCTCATACCACTCCTTGAAAGTTGTTGAGATCTCATTCATTGGTTTACACTCTCTGATGTGATTTAACTAACAATTTCAACAACACATTTGCTTTGTTCTCTCTCTTCTCCTAATCTTGAATTGTTGCAGTTGTCCCGCCTCCTGCTGCAATTGGCTTCAATTCATCCCCATTTGCAATCGCCCATGCACTTTGCCCCTCAAGCATGGTCTGCAACTTGAATTTCCAATTAGAATAATTGGACCCATCGAGTTTATTGCTCTCGTTCAAGTATGCCTCTACCATCTAATTAATCATCTTGACAGGTTGATCAATGAATCTACTCCAAGGTCCTTTCAACCTCCAGCAATTGATCAAGGAACAAATTCAATCACCAAATCTGCCACAAAACAAACTATCTCCAGATCCAGAGCAATGATCTCAAAAAAAAATACCTCTCTCCAATAGAGGAATCAACTTGCACTAAGCATGTATCTTACGCATACATTAAAACAAATTCAATGTGCATGGCATTGAAGATGTCTATGCATACAACATTAATAATTAATGGAGGTAATAAATGTTGCTTCGGTGGTAAAACCTCGTAATAATTAATGGAGGAATGTAATAGATGTTGCGATATGATGATTGTGCTTCTAAAGTGTCCTCTAATGGAAAATCAACTCAATTTATGCACCATATACCACTATATATCCCGCACACTAGGGTACTTGTTGGTCGACGATCTTTGGGAAAATGCTTTTCATTCTCTGTTGTTGCAAGAATAGCTTTCTCACTACATCTTGCTCAAGTACGTAGGGGATGCTTTATAAAGATTTGTGTGATCCATCACATTCAAAACTTTGGAGCTTTGAGATGGAAAAGCCTGAGATGAAGATTGGCTTTGATAAGAATTGTTAGCTCCATTGAAGATAATTTTGTTTCCTCTTTGTCTTTGTTGTGCTCTTAGTTTTGTGTTTCCCTCGTCATCATCTAGATCTTGAACAATAAGTTCATGATTCAAGTGTTTACGCTCTTCTTCATGAACCACTGGTAGCTCTTCAATTACAAAAACCTCTTCAATTACATAAACCTCTTCAATTACATAAACCTATTGAGAAGATTGTAGTTCATGATACTTTTGGTCATTAATAAAACCATACTTTTTGTCGAAAAATTCTTATGACTAAAAAATACTACCCAAACCAAAAATGCTTCCAAATAGCCACATGAAAAAGACATCCTCAAAAGGATCAATGTTAAAGACGTCTAAAATACATATTGACAACACCACTTATTTCACTCCAAATTCCTTTCCTAGACCCCACACACCCGTGATATGGCAACATTCCCGTGATATGGCAACAATTTTGCGCCAATAAAACCGCCTCACAACTCCAACTACTACTTTATGTAGTACAACTGGTGGCCTCTTTCACAATAAAATAGTTGACCTAATTGACCCTGACCCCATACAACACTTGGCTCAGCATACCTTTTCCGTACACTCTAGCTAGATTTGGCATATGCTCCAACTACGACATATAAAGCATGGTGTTTTTACCTCATATTAAAGCACCCTCTTGGCACTCGGCTCTTTGCACCGCCCATTGTTGGATCGCACCACAAAATTCGGTATAGCGCAAAATAGGCTCTCTCACCCGCGCACTACACTCCACATGCAGCTCCACACAGGTGCTTCAATTTCAATGCGCAGGCTCGAGGGGGGATGGCAATTTTCTCGCTGCTCTTTCAGAAAACACCACACAGCCTCTTCATTGCTCTCCTATGCAGAGCCTATGCATGCTCAAAATGCCTACTCTTCTACGAATCAGCTCTTCTCCAACGATTTGGTTCACCCCAGCTTAACTTTTTGCGCGACAATCGTATGCTAAGACCACATACCATGGAACACACACAGTTCCACATTGCTCCAGGAAGCTCCTCGTAGGCACCACTCAGATCACACAAAAAATCTTGGACCTCACCAGCTTTATTCCGCAGTGGATCACAACACTCAGCTTTTCAGCAAACAACACTCAACCACTCACTAGTCTGAGCCGAGCTGTAGTTTGGTTTAAAATCACATTACTTAGACAGAGAACAGAGTCCTCTTGGCTCATTCTACAACATGTTTCCACACTTCACACAGCCCGATGAGATATAATGATGAATAATAGAACCAAAATTGTGCAACGCCCCTTTCCTCCTCACAATTTTCGATCAAAGAGATAGGTGGATGGCAGTTCTGTGAACAACGCTCTCGAACAATGCTTTCAGAAAATCTCTCTTCCACATTATCCACGATCTTTGCACTGTTTCGATCAAAGAGATAGGTGGATGGCAGTTCTGTGAACAACGCTCTCGAACAATGCTTTCAGAAAATCTCTCTTCCACATTATCCACGATCTTTGCACTGTTCCACGTACAGTAAATATTTGCACTATGCCAAAGAGGTTTCAACCCTCTACTCGACCTTTATTTGCATCATGGGTTTCACGCTTCCTCTGCGCCTTCTCGAAAACTCCAGTCTCCGCAATGTAATCTCCTCACGACCTCGCAGATCCATACGACCCTTAGCAACTCTCGGTTGTGACCATTACTGCAAAACTGTGACAAATTCTGGAGGGGATATACCACCACCCTCAAAAAACGCTGCCACCACAATTCCTCGGCTTCCCGCGCGAAGGCACCACCGATAGCCTTACCTGGCGCTGCACCACCAGATTTGATGGGTTATTGAGTCACCAGAGGCACAAACATAAATGCACTCAGAATATGCACGCAAGTCGCTCCAACAGGCCACGCACCAGGTAGAGGAGGCTTTCGCTCTCGACACCAGAGATCGTGCAGTCCACCTTCAAGGACTCAACTTCCCTTAATAAACAACACACAAGGCTCTGATACCATGTCAAAAAAGAGAAGAAACAAAATATATTATAAAATTGTCATGTCACTGAGAATGTTCTATATGGATCATTATTCATAAAAATATATAGATTTATATTAGAATAAGAGAGTTGAACTATCACTTAGGAAATAGGAACTAATTCTTAAATTAGAATACACAATTAATAAACAAACTCTCTTCAATATTACATATTGCTCCATTAATTTGAACAGCTATAAAGTAAAGGTTTTCATATTTTTCTGGCTTTCCCCTTAAAGAATGAAACCAGAATAAACTTTAATACCATGTTAGAAAATAGAGAAAAAACAAAAAATTATTCACACAATGATTTCATTGATCTCATAAATATTACATATATAATAAAAATACATGATACTTCTAGATTAGAAAAGAGTAAATCTAAAATACTAAAAATAGTTAAAAACTCACACAATTATAACTCACTACAACTTGAAAATCATGAAAACATTACTTCCAATATATTTTACTCAAATTTTAATTCTAATATGAATTATTTATCTCAAAAATTCAAAAAAAAATCTTCATAATATATATAAAACTAAAATTAAATCACCTTTAAACAATTTTACTAACTTCAATATTACTGAAATATTTTCAATCCTTATATACTCATTTTTAATACTTAAAAACTAGTATATTTAAAAATTAAATACCAACCTAACCTTAATAAAACTGGAATCCTATGCTAAAATATGGACTTCATCCGTTAGGGTTTCGACAGTTTGCTTGGCAGGTTTTGGCATTGTCGATACAATCAAGCCAAGACACCATTAGAACATAGAGAAATAAGACTCACAACGAAGAGGGTAGGGTGGGCATCAAACATGTTCATATATCAGAAAGTTTAGATTTAGACGAGGAGCATTTTTCGAAGTCTTATGTGGGTGCCTTGGCACTGGTTCCAGTGGATTCAAAAGAGGGAGTAGAAGAGGGAGTAGATTATGTGCTAAAAAAGAAAAGGAAAAGAAAAGTGTTTTTTATTATTTGTTAATTTTTTTGTATTTTTATGTGTTATTTTTAAGATGTTAATTGTTTGTTCATTTTCATGGCTTTTGGTAATTTTTCTGAATACTTTAATTATATGTAGCTACAAATTTTGGCACTAAAGAATATGAGTGTATCTCTGATAAATACACACTTGTATATAAAATATATTTTTTTCTATTACAAATGAGATTACAAATTTATTTTCTTAAAAAAGAAAAAATAAATAAAGCAAACCAAACAAAACTAATTTTAAATAAAAAAATTTATTTACTAACATTATAATGATATTTTTTAACCTCATTTTATTACAACTAAAAAAATCATTTTATTTACTAATATTATAATCATACTTTTTTAACATCATTTTAACCAAAAAATTCAACATTACATCACCAAATTCCTTAAAAAAAATTAAAAAAAACAGTATTGATTTAATTTTGTGATCATATTTTTAAACATAAATTTATTAAAACCCAACAAAAAAATGTATCCATCTAATTATAACTTTTATAATCTTACCAAATTCCTTAAAAAAAATTAAAAAAAACAGTATTGATTTAATTTTGTGATCATATTTTTAAACATAAATTTATTAAAACCCAACAAAAAAATGTATCCATCTAATTATAACTTTTATAATCTTTCTATTTTAATTCTATTTCGTCAGGCACATCTTTCTGCAAACCTGTTAAGGATCTTCGTGTTGTAAAATATAACAATAAATAAAAACCATTTTAACTTTGAACTGTGGCTTCTAGAGGACCTCAAACCAAATAAAATTCAGTTAGGAAAAATAACAAATGAGAACTGTGGTTTCCTATCTAGGTTTGGTTTCGGCATCAGAATTAATCATTCTATGTCAAACCAATTCTTCAGATTGCTGGCACAATGTTTTCAACTGATCACCAGGATAACGTCAAAACATTTTCCAGTCAAAACATTTTCCAGCATTAAGATCACTGGTAAAAGAGGTAATTGATGATAATGATGGTGGTTAACATCACTGAGACTAAATTTGGTCTATGGGACTTAAAGAAACAAATTATTGAGTTTGATTTAAGATTTTATTGTTATGCTCAAAAAGCTTGGAGAGAAGCCTCCCCAGGTCACTATAATTTTGACATCGTAAAAGGCTAGGAATGTCAGTATTGCGACAAAGATTATGAAATTAAAATAAGTTCACACCTATACAAAATCAAAAACATGTTCCAAAATTAACCACACAAAGCTTCCAGCAAAACACAAAGCTTCTCAAGCTTCTTATTAATTTCACTTCAGCCTGCCTATTAATGACATGTTTCCAAACAAGTGTGAAATATTGCTGGTAGCTGTCAGCATGCCGTCATGTTTCTACATTTCCATGATATACTAGAGATGGAAACGTAGTATCTTTGGTCAAATCCACCATACACCTCTAAAATAGAAGTCAGATTACAGCATAAAATATGAAAATTATGAAAAAAATTCAGAAGTAGGTCTTCGACATAACATACATGTACTTTAGTTTCATACATTATTGAGTCGAGTCATTCAGGGCAACATTGTTATAATTGGAAAATCATCACAAAAACATCAATATTTTATAGCTAAATCCAGCCTGTATATTTCACATGCAAAACGCTAAGAAAAGAATAATATTTTATAAGTTTTGTTCAATATTCCTGTATATTTCACGTGCAAAACGCTAAGGAAAAGATAATTGGTGTCAGTGGACGAGCTTCTAAAACCAACAAGTAAGTCTCGAGAGATAGTGACTTTCCATCATACAATTTCATGTGAAGCTTGAAAATAGTTTGCAAGTTGACTATAATCAATAAATGCCATATAGATTACTCCTAAAATACTGAGATATTCATCTCCAATCAGTAACCAGCTGATTAGAAGTTAAAAGGCATCCTGGACAATTTCTAGATCAGGTATAGCTCTGTCGCTGAGCTGATTTTCAAGAGCATCCCTCACGCACCATTTCAGTTTATCAACCCGATGATCTGAAGTACGCATATACTTTCTGTGGAACAAAACAAATAAAAAGAATAAACAAATACCACTAACCACCACGACATTATATAAACTCTTCAAGTAATAGAATACTAAGGAAAATCCCTGAGCACCAAACTTGATATGATCTGCAAACTAGGTATTGTAGTAAAAAAACAACACACAACTCCTAATTACAGGCATGGATACTCATCTTGGAACTGAAACAAATACAAGATGATGTAACAAAACAAGTGCAATAACTGAGAAAATGGTTACATCCCCAGGAAACCAAATTTCCAGATGATATACCAAAACAAACAAATACAAGATGATGTAACAAAACAAGTGCAATAACTGAGAAAATGGTTACATCCCCAGGAAACCAAATTTCCAGATGATATACCAAAACAAGTTCTAAAGCTGACAAAATGGTTACATCCCCAAGAAACCAAATTACCAAATGACATAGCAATCGCTAACAAAAAGGTGACATCTTCAAGAATCCAAATTGCCAGATTGCACAGAAAACATTGACACTTACATGTATTACATTGCCACATATTCCACAGCTCTCCATAGATGTAAAACTAAATAATATAGTAAAAACAAAGCAATATTAAACTTACCTGAAGAACCCAAATGCTTAGTAGCGTCTCCAAACAAAATAGGGCACAACCAACTATATAAAGAATCTGCAAATGGAAAATATAATAGTTGAATCAGAAATCTCATTCGCACTGCCCCCATATATTTAACAATGAGATAATTAGAGAAAATAGGATAAATTCTTACCGAAACAAAAGTACGGTTAGTGATAAGGACTTGGATGGTTGACAAGACACCCCTGTAACAGTAAAACTACAAATCTCAGAACGAATGTTTTAATTACCTCTATATTATTGGAAAATCATCACAAAAACATAAAATATTGAGCTCTCCGAACTGTTGGAACTACTACACCTACATGCAGACTCTCAGTTAGAGCATGCAACTACATGCAACTGCATGCATACTCTTAGTTAGAGCATGCAACTACATGCAACTACTACACATCTACATGCGAACTCTTAGTTAGAGCATGGGATTGCATGCAAGATTCCTTTTGCATGATTTACTCCTTGATTTGCTCCTTCTTTAACTCCACAACTGACTAGTTATCTCCGAAACTTGTTGTAGGTGTTGAGTCTTCTCATTGATCACCACTATAGTTCATTACCTTGGGATCTTCACCCACTATAGTTCATTACCTTGGGATCTTCACCCAGTAATGCTATATAATGAGCATTGTAACATATTTTCTAATGAATCATTCTTTTCTTCTTTCAATTTTCTTTTAATGTTTTTGCTCTCCAAAGCTGCGTGTTCAACCTTTACTAGCTAGATTCATCTGTGCAGGTTTTCTAACACATTTACATGGTATCAGAGCCCACAGGTTGCTAGATAAAAGGCGCACCAGTACTTTATTTTGCAGGTATTACAGCTCGGAGATCGAAGATTGACAGACAAATGGAGTTTCCCAAAGCATCGATCCTAACACCGTACAACTGTCACGAATGGAAGGACCAAATGGCTCAATACCTTCGTCAAAAAGGGTTGTACAGGATTACCATGGCTACAGAAGTGGAACCCACTTCAGCCATAGAGAAATCCAAGTATCTCAACCGTATGGATGAGGCCCACGGATCCATATGCATGTGCATCTCTCCAGAGTTGCAATTTCATCTATCTGCTTGCAATACTCCCAATGAGATTTGGAAAAAGGTTGAAGATCTATACGGGAAACAAGATGAGATGAAAGGACATATGCTCGAAGTGGAGCTGCTATCATTGGATCCACGGAACTATGATAGAATTCAAGACTTCTTCACCAAATATAATGATCTATTGCTGCAACTCAAGTGTTGTGGAATTGACAAATCCAAGGAGGAGAGTCGCCAAATTCTCTCTATTATGTCAAAGCTCGGACCAGAATACTTCGTCTTTGTGTCTACATTTCATTCAGTAAGGCTCGCAACAGGTAAATCCT
>APFE030435920.1:0-22786 GCA_000404065.3 Pinus taeda | reverse complement strand
TGCTCCCTAATATTTATTTGTCTTATTTTTCTTTTAGGATTTTACCTCGAGCCGAGAAGAGGGATGTGATATGATTCTTATGCTCCTCAGAGCTATAAAGACCCCCTTGTTCTTTTTCAAAGAACTCCAAGTCATTCTCAATTTGTTTCAATGCATGATCA
The DNA here is from genome assembly GCA_000404065.3 of Pinus taeda. Lineage (NCBI taxonomy): Eukaryota > Viridiplantae > Streptophyta > Pinopsida > Pinales > Pinaceae > Pinus > Pinus taeda. Next base: position 22,625 of record APFE030435920.1, on the reverse strand, counting down.
TCCTGTAGTATTTTTTGATGGGCCCAGCTTTTAGACAATTTCCTTAGCTCCATTAAGTTACTGATAAAACTAGTCGAAGACAAGCTACCAACCCTTGGAGGGTTAGATTTCCAAAAATCTATGACCATGTTGATATAAGAAACATCATTTAGCCAGGTAGAAACGAACTTGAAAGGACCCTTCAGCTTGTCGTTTCCTTGTCCAATCTCCATATAAATTGGCAGGTGATCCGAAAGCCCTCCAATGCCCACCCATTGTCTAATATTGTGGCCCAAATCCAAGACCTGTTCTTTTACCAAGAAACAATCCAACCTCCTAGACAGGCCACTATCACCTACCCAATTATTTCTCCAAGTGGCCTGTAATTTCACAACAGGGATGTCTATCAGATGGTGAAGTTCCGGGATAGATGAGAAGTAGTCTGAGACAGGGTCCGATTGGGCCCGCTGACCCCAAGATTCGGCAAAACCAATGGAAAAATTTAGGTCCCCACCTACAATCAGGTTGCCTGCAGAGAATTTCTCCAAATCTAGAAGGTGGTCCCAGAAAGCAGGGTGGTTCATGCAGGGACCATATATATTGGCAATGCTGAGCGGGGTCCCCAACTCTGCAGAGTGTACATCAACCCCAATAAAACCTCTCCCACCCCAGAAGCTGATCACTTTAATAGATCGATTATTAGAGCCTAGAATCAGACCTCCAAAATGGCCGAGAGCATCCAATTCGGTGAAATTCCATCCTCGAAGAAAAAGTTCCAGGGTTCTCGCCCCGAGGTCTCCTGGAGGAAAATGATATCCAAAGAGCCAGCAGAGAGGAGTCGATGGAGTGCTAGTTTTTTCTCGGGCCTAGCAAGCCCTCGACAATTGTAGGATAGAATCTTCATGGAGGGGGTTCAGGCAAGGCTGATCTTGCTCTAAGAACCCCAGTGATAGTGGATTGCTTTCCCATTGCAATGTCAACATCCACCTGAGCTTGTGCAATGTTTAGATCAGAAGGATGGCCTCGGGATGATTTGGTAGTTGGGGGAGGGTGGAGGATGTCTAGTCCAACCTGGTCCATAGACGAAAGCCTCGAGCGACACCAGGTGAGGTATCGAGGGGCAGATGACTCCACAAAAGAGGTCGAGGACAACAGGGGGGTGGAACAAAGCAGGACAAGGGGAATGGGAGCTAAAACAGTGAGGGGAGGGGAGATGGAGCAATTGCAAGGAACAAGGGACTCGAGATTTTGATCAGAACCCAGACTCAAAAATTGTTTAGATATTTTGTTATGAATATTAGTCAAGCATTTTGAGGAGGGTAAGGGAGAGGAAAGCATACCCGAAGAAAAGGAGTCACCCGAGGCCGTCATTGCTGAACCAGGAGCCAGTGCAGGAGGCCGAAGCGGCAGACGACCACACTTCCTCGGAGTGTTTTTTGCCAGCTTTGCTGAATGCTAACCTGGGCTTGAAAAAGTGCTAGTGCCCCTTGAGAGAGGAATAGAGAAGCGGTGAAAATCCTCGGTGGTACGAAGCAAATCATCTCTGGTGGGGTGTCCGTATGAAAGAGCATCCTAAACCAGTGAAACCTGGGGAAAATGCCTCTCTGAGTGCCTATTATTCCACTTGTTCAGTGGGCAATCTTTGAAAAGGTGTCCCACCTTGTGGTAGCATCTGCACCTGAAGGGAACCCCCTCATAATCCAGCATTTGGCACCGAGTCGAGTCCCTCCATTGGATGTTGATGTATTCTATGAGTCCACCAGAGAGGTCCAAGTGAACTAAGATCCTGGCATAAGCCATTTTTCCTATGGAGATATATGATTCGTCATATGTAATGTACTTGCCCATTGCGTTCCCAATCTATCTAAAAATCTGCTCCGACCAGAAATGTACAGGAGGACCAGGGAGCCGAACCCAAATTGGGCTAGTCCCTACCTTTTCAGTCTTAGGGTAGAACATCGGGGTCCATCTACAAAGGAGGACAGGTGCCTGGTCAATATGCCAAATGGTTGTAAGGACCCAATTAGTTTGGGAAATGGTCTTGAAACGGAGGGCAAACCAACCCCTCACAAAGGTTTGGACACGAGGAGGTTCTGATAGGTGATGTCCCCAGACCTCCATTGTCCACTTCTGCAATCGTTCCACACTATAGTGCCTGCCCCTGACTCATCCAACCAGAACCTTTTCAGCCGAGTCCATTGCCTCACTGAAAGGTGTGTCTTCGGCAAGTTTCAAGAAGAGCTCGTTGTTGCTCGACGGTAGGCATTTCTTCCTTTTAGAGGGCCCTGAAGAACTCTTGTTCAGTGCTACCACCGCCCTATCCTCCAAGCCATCCACAAACATTGCCTGTTCTTTCTCTGACAGAGGTCCTTTATCTTGTAAGTCGTTGAAAAAACCTAAAATGATGCCAATATATGTGAAATTGCACTGGGGGGGGTTCCCTGTTCGAGAGACGTTGTAGGAATCGATGCTCTACTATCAGGTGCAATTTGGGACGCAACCGAGGGTTTGTTCAAAGCATGCGCCTCGGGTAATGGTCTAGTGCTTGGCTCAAGAACCTGAGAGTCAGTCGCAAAACCACCCCAAACCTGTGAGAAGGGTGCCCTAGGTGGATGAGGACCCACGAAATCACGAATTATCGCAGCTTCAGGAGCAACCGAAATGGAGGGGATGAGCTGCTAAGAGAGAGGGGGTAGGGCTTCCACTTAAGTAGCTAGTTCTTGCTCGTAGGAAAGAAACTCATCCACAAAGGTTTCGGTCTGAGACAAAATCGGCATCTGTTCCAAAGAAACAGCAGAGAAAACGTTTTCGTCCATAACCGACTAGTAAAAAACAAGCTGACAGCTGTCAGAGGGAGAGTCGGTGGGGGACCAAGAAACCATATAGGGAAACAAAAGTTATCAAAACTGGTTCAATAAGCTTTCTATGTACTCACTCTGAGATAATGTTAATTTTCAATTTTTCGTGTCTCTAGTTATTCTCATATCAAGGATTTATTTTGCAACACTCAAATCCTTCATTGCAAAAGAGTTCATCAATTTTCTTTTGAGCACATTTATTTCCTGCATGTTAGAACCTGCAACAAGCATGTCATCTACATACAATAACAATATAATATAGTTGCCATCATTTTTCCTTTTGAGACAAACACAATGATCAGAGTGACATCTAGTATAACCTTATTCACACATAAACCTGTCAAAGTTTAGATACCACTGCCTTGGAGCCTATTTTAACCCATACAAGCTCTTCTTCAACCTGTACACTAGTTTCTCCTTTCCTTCGACCTCATATCCTTGTGGTTGTTGCATATATATCTCTTCCTCCAAATCCCCATCGAGAAAGGTTGTCTTTACATATAAATGCTCAATTTGAATGGGAGGTTGGTCGATTTCGGTCTTTCGAGGGTGACAATGAATGAAGAAGGTACTCATGTTACCACGACAATGAAAGGAATGTTTGGATATCTGGATCCATAGTATATAACTTACTCTCTCTACAATATTCTTTATGTTAAAGGAATTCAATGTATAATTAACAGTACATATTATTTTTTTCACCATATTTGTCATCTAATTTTTAAGGAATTCATGTATAATTAAGAGTACATATGATTCTTTCACCATACTTATCATCTAATTTTTTATCCTACCAGATATTTCAAAAAAAATGTTGACGGAGAAGAGTGACGTGTATAGTTTTGGAGTGGTGTTGTTAGAGATCATATGTGGTAGACCACCCATAGATACAAATTTACCTGAAGAAGAACTAAACATAATTTGATGGGCAAGGAACCATATTATGAACCATCCAAAATATACATATTTAACAACACTGAGAACAGAATATGCAGTAGTGCATCTTCTGCTTGAGATTAACCATGAGTATTGGCATCGCATTACAGGTGACAACACATCTACTAGACTCATGAAAATGGTGGCAAAATAATAGATGTCACAGACAAAATGTTGTGTGGAGATTACTACCTGAAATCCATGATCACTGTTGCCAAAACAGTGATAAGGTGTGTCTAGGCTTTACCGTCTTCTAGGCCACCTGTGAGTGAGGTAGTGGCATAGCTCAAAGAGCCTATCAAACATGAGGATAATGATTCTATTTCAATTGAAGAGGAGAATGGTATCCAAAATGGGCATGCATTGACTGGAATAAAATGAGTTAAGAAGCGAAGGAGTGGCTTGGAATGATGTGATAGTAATGGTTGTTAAATCGAACATGGATTTATAGGAAAGGAAGATATTATACATAATTTTGTATTTATTAAATATTATATATAAATTTTTTTTATTGTAAACAAATATTAGAAAAATTTTAAATAAAAAAATTAATAAAAATTTACAATTTATTAATAAAATTGGATTTCCCAAATTTAAATAAAAAACTTCATTGTAGGCTTATATTATAAATTTTAATAAAATTTTTATAATGTATTCCATCTTAAACTTCAAAATAAACTCTTTATTATCTCTATAACTCTTTTGTACTCTTCACAATCGACTACAACAAAAATTAATATAAACAATTTTCTAATTAAACATACAATTTTTTCTTAAAATTAAAAAAAAAAATTATAAATTAAAACAAAATAATTTTAAAAAATAATAATCCCACCAAACAAAATTTAAAAACATTTCGAATAACACAATACTAACCTTGATAATTAATTCAAAACCCAACAAATCTATACCATTAATGATTAATTCAAAACCCAACACATCCATACCATATATTTTTTCTAATTAGGTTCTTAATGAGTGCGCCATTTTTTAATATCATGATACTCTATAAATCTTCTAACACTATCTTTATTAAAAATTTGAATTCAACTAAATGCGAAGGAATGGAGTGGAGTGATAACAACTCCAACATGCTAAATGAAGGAAGATAACTTTGCAGATATGGATCGAACGAGCAGGACGAACAAAACTCTAATTTTAAAGATTGTTTAACCTTCTTTATAAAAATTGTTATGTATAGCACTTCCATGGGAGCATCTAACATGTAAACTACTTTGAGCCGGTGTTGATTAATACTATCTTTCTCAAACTTTATATTTTTGTATAATCGTTCAATAAATTTGAATGAGGTAGTAATTTCCTTTTTAACTTAGAGTCAATGCTTTCAGATTCTGAAGTAACAACGAATGTGAAGGTATGAGTATCGTTCCCAGATCATACCCGTTGCCAGCATAACCAATATTTCCTTACAACTAACTTGTACGGAAATATGAAAATTAAGTTCTTCTCAATTATAATGATGCTAAAAATGAAATTCTATTCGAACTAAATAATCGTAACAATCTGATGCTTCAGTAGAAAAACATGGTGCTAATAAATTTGTGTATGCTCTGCTCTGAGAAACCACAATGAAAAGGATAGAAAATGAATTCCAAACTGACCATTGCAATGAAAGGTTTTTTCATTTAGACTTTGTTGGTTGTATCTTACACAGAGCACACAAAATGACAAGCGCCACTTTCACAGTAAGCAAAAGATTATATGAATTTAACTCTAGTTCATATAAGCCCCATAAAAATTTCGTCCTTGAAATTAAAAGAGCACAGGCACCCTCTGATCTGCTTTGTTTTTAGGAAACAAATTAATAGAATGTGCTAAATGATTAACTGACAGATGGCAGTCAAATAATCCCTTCACAATTAAGCTTCAATTTTCCTTTTTCATCTTCCAATCCTTTCGGATATTTATTAATCTTTCTCATATGTGTTAGAAGGCAATATGGACAAGACAAAAATTCACACACAAAACACATGATTTGTTTTCTTCTCTATTAAATACACAAATTTGATTGATTATAATTAATCCCAATGTGAGGTATTTATGTTTTCTAACTAACCACTCAACTAAAGCTCACTTGGGCTAACATTTTCATGCAAACCCACACTTCGGCTTTCCCAAATATAAACTAAACTCGAACTAAGTCACACTAGCTCAAATTAACTCACACTATTAATATAGACTACTCTATGTGTTGGAATAATTAGATAATTTTAATGCTCTCCTTTAATTACGACCTCTAAACTAAAACACGACTCATCACAACTCAAACATGCTTGCTATTCTAAGTCTCCTCTAGCTTCACAACACCTAAGTTTCCTCTATGAAACTCAAGGACATCTTTTTCTAATGGCTTAGTGAATATATCACCCAATTGATCATTTGATTTACAAGGCTCTGAATAAACTTCTCCATTGCTCACAAGTTCTCTTAAAAAATGATATCTTGTATCTATATGTTTTCTCTTTTGATGAAACACAATATACTTCGGTAGTGCAATGACTTAGATGTTGTCACAATAGACTATTGTTGATTTTATTTTTTCTCCTAAAGTCCATCAAAAGTCCTCATAATCAAACTATTTGACATGTTGTTGATGTCGTTGTTACATACTTTTATTCTTCTTATGAAAGTGTCACAATAGATTGCTTCCTAGATGTTCATGATATCACACCTGTACCAAGATGAAACAAATAACCAAAAGTGTTTTCTCTATCATCCAAACTTCCTACAAAATCACTATCACTGTAACCAACCAAATCTTTCTTTTTTGTGCTTTCATATAATATGCCACAATTTGTAGTTCTCACTATGTATCTTACAATCTTTTTGCTAGCTTTTGAATGTGAATCTTTTGATGACCCCATAAATCTAGAAATCAAACTAACTTCATGCATAATATATGATCTTGTAGTTGTGAGATACATAAGATTGTTAACCAATCTTCTTAACAGAGTTGGATTTACATATGATCCTTCATCATCCTTACTTAACTTTGTACATGTCACTACTGGTGTAGGAGCAGGTTTACAACTTTACAATTTGAATATTTTTAGCAATTTTTTTCATATTTATTTTGACAAATAAAATTCCTTCTTTGATTGCTCAACTTCTATGCCAAGAGAATATTTCATAAGACCAAGATCTATCATTTCAAATTCTTTCTTCATTGGTACTTTAAACTAGTCTAGTTCAAGATCACTAGTATAAATCACATAATCTACATGCAAACAAACAATGAAAATTTGAGCATGCTCATTTATATTTGTGTACAATATTGGTTCAATGTTGCTTCTGCTAAATCCATTCTTGATCATATAACTGTCAATTTTTCTATACTAGACTCTCGGAGGTTGTTTGAGTCCACAGACGCTTTTTTCAATTTATAAACTTTGTCTTCATGACCTTCAACTTCATATGTTGAAAATAGCAACAAGAAATGTTAAAAATAGAATTCAGAATTTCCAATTTAATTTGTCCTTGAATTAAGTTGTGAATTAAAATTGAATTCTATTCTCAGAGAAACTTGTAAATAGTTAATTAAGTTTAATCAAATTAATTAGCTTAGGAATTTTGAGTTGGATGTCTTTTGGAAGTCATGTATATATTCTCCCTAGATTTTAGGGGTCCAATATGAGTTTAGAATGAGTTGTAATTAGATAACTCAGTTTTACTGAGTTATAGTCAGTTAAACTAATTAAAAATTGTTTGTTGAACTAGTAGAGGATTAATAGTCAGTTAGTGCACTGGCACATCCAGAAGAACTACTCCAGATAACTGAAGATTCACTTATTGGAAACTCATGCATGTCAGTTTTGAGAAAGACCTAGTTGAGATTAGAGTGCAAGGACAATGTATTATTAGTTGTATGATTTATTAAGTTGTAAATATCATGCATCCAATCAATAAGAGGACCTAATTAGGATTGTGTAGTTTTGGAAGCATGAATTCTCTATAAATACGGGCTATTCATCCTAGGAATTGCGAAAGGAAATAGGGGCTTGGAGAGTTATAGGTTAAGGATTTGGTTTGGGCTAGCTTGTGAGCTGAGAGTTGATTATACTTGTGCAAGAATTATTATTGTGAAAACAAGCATTATATTCTCATCTTGGATTTTTAGATTAACGTAATATAGATAGTATGGGTTTTGAGGTGTGGCTTTCCCTGGATAAATATTATGTTATGTGTAATTGATTATCTTCCTCTTACTGATTATTATTTTCATTGATCTTTATGGGCTTCCACTATAAAGACAAGAGTAGATTCTTGTCTTGTGTTTTAGGAAATTACATGAGTTGTGAATCTACTAGAAAATCCATATGGTATCGGCGTTGAAGACATTATACTAGAAGAGATTTCGAAATTTTGAGTTTTGGGTTACAGTTGAAATTCGAATTCGCAGTACATACTTCAGGATCAGTAGATGGCATTCTACGGTTTGCGGCTCAAGTATGCCTTAGAAGGAAACTCGAATTATATAGCCTGGAGGGACAAAATGGAGGTTCTACCAGAGGATAATGACTTGAAGGAATTCGTTGATCAAGACATTCCTAAATCAACAACATCAGAGGCACGTAATCTGGCCAAATGGAAGAAGTACGTGGCGATGGCCAAGCGGATAATCCTTGAAGGAGTTCAAGACCAAATTGTCTCGAGTCTCCATAGCAAGGAAAATTTGTATGCTCTGTGGAAATCATTAACAAACTTGTATTAGAACAACGTTGACCAAAGGAAATTGGCACTGAAGGACAAACTTCGAAAAATCAAGATGGAGGCGGGCAAGTCATTTCAAAATTACTTGACCAAGTTCACTCATTTTCAAGATGTGCTTGGAAGTGTTGGAATCACTGTTGGCCAGGACGATATGGTGAGCCTAGATCTTCTAGGACTTCCCAAGAGTTGGCATAGTTATTATGACTCTATCAATGGGAGGGAGAAGCTGCCAGATTGGGAATGACTCTGGTCGGATTTGGTACAAGAGGAGTTTCGACGGAACACCAAAGCTAGGACCTCTTCCAAGGAAGTGGAAGAGGACTTTTCCTTAGCGAGTAAGGAAAAGAAGGCCAAGGGAAAGGAATCCCAACGCAAGGCGGGTGACAAGAAGATTGACTTGTCGAAAATCAGTTGTTTTCACTTCACGAGCACAGGCACTATGCCATGAATTTCCCATAGAAGAAAGAAAGAGAGAAGGAGCTTGCAGTAGCTGCAGCAGGAGAAGCCCTAGTTTCACAATTCAAACTTGATTTCACTCTCATTGCATGCATGGCAAACACTATAATGGGAGGTGTGTGGTATCTTGACAGTGGTGCCTCGTTCCATATGTGATGGGGAACATATATCTCTTTAGTGATTTTAATGAGAAAGACCTCAAGTATAACATAGAGTTTGGAGATGATGGGAGGTATAGTGCTACCGCGTTGGGTACGGTTACCTTTCAGAGGGAGTCTAGATCACCTATGGGGATCACATATGTGATGTATGTTCCAGGACTAAAGAAGAATCTTCTTTCGGTCACGGTATTGGAAGCTTGTGGCTATGATGTGATTTTTAGGAAGAGAAACATTTTCCTTAGACACATCGCCACGGGACAGCTGAAACAAATAGGTGCACAGGTCAAGAACCTATATGCTCTTAAGGTACAAGATGCTTGCAAAGCCTTGAGGAGAAAGGCAAAGGTTAGAGACAAGCTGTGTTCTTTGTATTAAATACACAAACTTTGATTGATTACAATTGATACCAATGTGGGGTATTTATCCTAACTACTCAATTAAAGCCCATTGGGATTAACCTTTTCAGACATTCCAAATATAAATTGAAGTTGAACTAACTCACATTGACTCAAATTAACTCACTCTCTTAATATACACTCAAATTAACTCACACTCTTAATATACACGACTATGCATGCAAGAGTAATTAACTATTTTTGACAATAAGTTCAAATTTATCGCTTGCAAGATTGATTGTATTCAACACACTCAAAAATGAAGTTGTTCAAACTCTCGTGGCAATGACATCATCATACATAGATCTGTTTGTTTGTTGAAACATAGGCAGATAAAGTCATCAAACGCTAGTAGAATACATCGTACATAAAAGAAACACTTGAAATTAATGGAGAAATTTTGTTTCACAGTTGTGTGTGTGTCTTAATTTAGATTCAGTTCCTATTTTTAGGAGATAGTTTTGATCTCCCTAAATTGGATGTAATCTTATTCATTTTGGATTTGATGAACAATATAAAATAGCAATACTTTAGGTGTAGCTCGTTTCACTTGTGAGCTGCAAGTTTCATTTTAATGTGTCTTCCCATTTTTATCTGACACTCACGCCATTAATGCTCCATTATAGGTTTTCTTATAAAATGGGTTTTCAGAAGATAAAAGATTGAAGAAACCCATTTCATCAAAACTGCATAAATATTGTTTTTAGATGGAGCATGTAAATAGTGGAAGATATGGACTATGTGGATGTGGTGTACTCATTGCTACTGAACGTGACAAGTATTATCACTTTTGGTGGGAGGGTGGTTCCAATTCCAACAACAAAGTAGAAATAATCACATTATGGGAGCTGTTATTCACTGCTAGTTGGCTCAACATTTCCAATATGCATATTTTTGAGGACTCTAAAGGATGCATTGATTGGATAAAGGGATTGTCATGTTTCCAACGTCATGTTCTGACCTATTGGATGAAGCGTATTCGTATCCTCATAAATGCATTTCAGCGCATTGATTTTAATCATATACACAGGGAGTAGAACCTCATCGCTGACTTGCTCTCTAAAAGAGGCATTTCAGCATCCCTTGGAGTCATACATTATGTTGTATACAATTGAGACTCCATATTTGACTTCGACACTATTCCTACCTCTTAGATAGGACTAGTATAAAATACTTGCTTTATTTCTACTTTGTTTTTGTAACTAAGCTCTTCTGAACATAAGATGAACTTTCAGTGAATGATAACATAACAGTGAGTTTATGTTTTTTCTTTCTTTTTCTGATTAAAATTTTTTGTTGTTAAGTTTGATATTATAACTTGGGACAAAACCTTGTAATTGTACTTTCTTTACTAATATTGAAGAAGACATTTTTCCGAGTGAAAAAAATAAATAAATAAAAATAAAAATAATATAGTGGAAGATGTTGAAAGTGACATTCTCCACGTCACTTTCTTTATAAGAGAATAAACACCCCCCGTAAGGACTTGTTCAACAGACCTGATAAAAATTCACTTGTTCAACTAACAAATCGATATAATGTACAACCAACATGCTATGAACTGTATAACCAACATGCGCTTTGATGATATAAGGTCACGAAAATGAAATCGAAAGGCACCGTTGCATTGAAATTTTTTTTCACTCAGATTTTTTGGGCAAAAAATGACAAGTTCCGTATACATTTAACTCTCCTTAAATGTAAAATTTCGCCATTCAAATAACACTTTATATCATTTTTCCTCTAATCTTGATGTCTCCCAAAAATTAGACGAGGCTGCACAAATGCCGCATAATGCAAGTTCATTGATATGGAACATCACTCTTCTTTTTGCATGGCGCGCAAAGACCTTAATGGCAAGAAGTTGTAAAATGATGGTGAATCATCACAATAATTATCGAGATATGAATTGTCGAGATGTTGGACCCCATTTTGACAAACACAGAGATTATTCTTGACCTCATTTTGTCATACAATTTTTGCCAATCCTAATCTTAATCTCAATGTCAATGTAGATATGTTATTGACTATAATAATATTTTACAATAAGTTTTAAGGGTTAGCTACACTGGTTGAGAGTCTCTATTGTTAAGTGCCTCACCGATTGGGAGGTCACAGCGTCAATTCTCCTCTACACCCTTGGGGTTTGGCCCTGATAGTTTGGTCGCTGGTGGGATTTGATTCCATTTCGGGTTGATCTGTGCAGATTAGATAATAGATTTTTATAGTATTATAGAGAAAATGATTTATTTTGTCTAAGTAACAAGACTAAATATTAACAATAAAAAAGGTCACATGTATATAAAAGAATAATGAAAAGGAAAAAATAATATGAAAAAAGCTTAATTATTATTATTAAATGGGAAAAAATGTCATACTACTACATCATGAGAAATTTCATGTCTTTTACAATAGGGAAGACCTATATTTATGGTATTTTTGGGTGTCTCTTTACTTGGAGTCTTGCACTTTTATGATATTTCAAATACCATGGGTGAATACCATAAACCACTATTATTAAAACTAATAAAATGTTGCATATGGAAAAACTAATTGTACAACTAGCTTTCTATTTTGTTTTCTTCCACCTTTCAAATAAGCAGAATTTTTTTTTTTGAGTGTGGTGATCCACTGACATCCATCTACATGAATCATCCCCTCTTAGAAAGAAGTGGTCCCCTTTACATCAAGTTTCCTCATCAAATGGCCCAGAAACTTTTGTTGAATTTGGCTCATGGTCAGCCGCTTTCCTTGGTGAAGAAGTTATCTTTCATTGACAACCTAGTAGAGTTGTATATTCTGCTAGTGTATATCCTTCATTTTGGTGTCCATGATTTGATTTGTTGTAGCTTAAAACTTGTGTGGAACCCAATGTTGGTCATGTTGTTGTGTGTACTTGGCATTGACATTTTACATGACATCATGAATTTGTTGTTGGAGGTTTTCGATCCTTTCAATAATTTTGACTACTCAATCTGCTTCGACCTAAGCATGGTAGGTCTTTGTCACTGAAGATGCAATCAAAAGAGTGACATCCATGGGGGTTGTTGACCAGAACCCTGAACATGTTTGAAAATATCTTAAGAGCTTTGGTCAATACAATTGTGGAGAGTTATGTTATAGCCATGTTGAGCATATGGAAGACTTTCATTCCATGTATGTGCATGTTTGACCTTGAAGTGTAAAGGCACACTTGTAGATGAGGTGAATATGTCTTTGGACCCTCATACAAGATTGTCCACATGTTTATCTTATGTAGAGAGAGATTGTTCTGAAGCTATGGTGGTTATAGTGACCCTTTATTCTCCGTCTAGCCAAAATATGAAGAGGACAAACCTAGAAATATGAGATACTACTTTTTAACATGATTTTGCCAATATTAATGAGTTTGTTGTAGTTGGAACTACCTCTAGTATTTTGTAGAACTAACCTATCATATTAACAATGACCCTACGAGGTCGAGACTCATAAATAACATAATGTTTCCACATATAAGGTTGTCCTAGAAGAACATCACAAACTTTGAGTGGGACAACATCACACAATACTTCATCATTGATGCCATAGGACATACAACATTGCTAAATGACATTGATGTCTCATCCATGGCTCAACCAATCAATGGTGTATGGTTGGGAATGTGGCACTGTCGATAGCTATATTCTCTTGACAGTCTTAACTGAGATCATATTATTTTGGCTTTTATTGTCAACAATGAAATGTAGTGGGTCCCCTTCACCCACATTTATTGAATGGCAGAGGTGCTCTCCCTCCTTAAGCTCCTTTGGCTCTTTTGGTTGGATCTTCACAATTACAATGGTAGCATTAGGTTTTACATCAATGAATAACTTTCATTATTATTATTATTATTAGTTTCAAGCAAAATTCATCAGTGTTTTACCATGGGCTTTTGTGGAATTCATACCACCTTCTAGTATCCTTCTTTGAATTCTAGTACCCTTCTTTTCTTGCAACTTGGGCTGATTACCTTGAGGTTGGCTCTCTTTGCTTTGTCCCTTGTTTTGTGAGTTAGGGCCTTCCTTTCTAGGCTTTTGTTGCAATGGATTTGAAGACGCAAACACTCACTTATTCTTTCCTTCCATTTTTTCTCTAGTTAACATCATATTGATAAGGCACCCCTGGTGAGGAGATGTCCAAGAAATCCATATCCATTTGGATGTATGTATGTAGGCCACTATGCTACTTCAAAACTAAGTGTTACTCAAAGTCTTCGATTCTCAACTTCGAGTGCAATATATGGATAATATTGTTGTTCTCTGGAACTATCTAGTCTCTCTCTTATTGTAGAGTTGTCCATATCATGTATTGTTCATCATACTTTCCTTTTGGGTAGAATTCCTCCATTAGGGCATCAATGAAAATGGCCCAAGTGGGTTTGCATCCAATATCCCAGACTCATCTTCTCTACGTCTCTCCTAGTAACCTTCCCACCAATATTTGATATGAGGAAGGGATTTTATGAGCATGAAGGTGATCTTCTCATTTTCAATTTTTTTTTAGATAGAGTAATAGCCCTTTAATATATTTAACCGTATATCCAAAGAGTTTGTATCTATTTTGCCTTTGAATAAGGGATACCAAAGTTAAATTCTAACTTGAAGGGTGTCTCACCTCCAAAATTGTCGATCATTGAAGATGTCTTAGCCAATGTTGACAATTGTCGGAGGATCTAGGTGAAATTGTCCATCATTTTATACCTCTATCGTGTGAGCGGGGTTGCAATTTGACGAGAATTTTTCCATCAGAGACCATTTTACTCGTAAAATACATTGACATTTTTTAAATGACCATTTGACCTGACGTGTTTGGAAGGATGCATAACGTATTTTTTACGGTTAAGGTTTTTTTGAAAACATTGTTAATATATTATGCATAGAGTGACACCTTTTCATTAACGGACACTATAATAAATCGATGATGATCTTATCAACAAATAAACTTTAATTTTGAAGCTTTGCTTGGTAGGATTTCAAAATATGAAAAACTCTACTACCAAACTTTACAATTCAAACAAAGTGCTACTACAACACTTAACTTTTAAATTTGAATAGTTTGCTTGAATTGTAATTTTATCTTCAGAATTATAGGATCTCTAGGTTACTCTGGTCTTGCGATTATAACCATAATATTTGTACTTGTATAATTATTGAGGTTGTGTCAATTTTTGATTAAGGGTTTGAAAATGGTTATAGAAGAAAAACCCATGTGCTTTCTGATGATGATTCTGAAGAACTGAAAGCATTAGAGGACGATAATGGCAGTTTCCTCGACTTTATTTTACATAAATGATCGACTGAAATTAGAATCGTGTGCACCATAATCTCCATGATTGTGGCTTTGACAAGACTTGCTGAAAGATATTATTCATGACCATCCCGCTATTCAGAGCTTGGTTATTATTAAGTATTTTAGTTTTTTTTGGAATTGGAATTAAGTATGGTATCTTTTTTTTTCAGCCCCAAGGGTTAGCTTAGTTGGTAAAAATCAGTGCCTCGTCAATCGGGAGATCACAAGGTCCATTCTCCCCAAAGCCCTTGGGGTTAGGCCTAGCTAGTGGGCCGCGAGGCTAGATTCCCTTCGAGGTCAATCAACCCAGATTTTTCCGTGGATGTAGCCACCACCCGTTGACCAGGGTGTCCATGAACCACAACCAAAAAAAAAAGTTATGGTATCTTTTAAAAGAATTGTAGATTTGTGTGGATTAAATACTTTTACTTTTTTAATGTATAAATCAATCCAGTATGTTTAAAAAATTCTCTAATCTTAAACAATTAAAATTTGATAAATATAATTCTTTAAAAAAGTTTAGTGTTTTTTTAATGATGTTTTAGTTAAAAATATATTTGAAATATATTCAGTGAACTTAGTGAATTTCTCTCTATAATATTTTTTTGTCTACTTTTTTTTTTTTAACATATTGGGAAAAATGATTATAATTCAGTGGTGAAATTCACATTGGGGACAAACCTCACTTGCAGCTATCCATAATGCAAGTTGACTTATCATGGTTATTCAAGAAAAACCACTCCCTAGAATTACCCTACTTGTAGTCCGAGTGTGGGTTTCACTCTTACCAAATATTTACAAGCCTTGGGCTATTAACCTATTTCTTTACATTCCATGAAATCAAACTCTTAGCCAAACAAAAGCAATTTTAAGACATACTATAGAACTAAAAAGAAACTTGTTAACAATTCCAGTTTATAAAAACAATTCTTTTATAAAATTTGTAAGTATGTTTATATTTTACTATTACATTGGTTTATATTTTACTCTATCCATCACCAACAAGGTGTGTTACTTAAACACATACTTTTAATACGTTAAGTGGGTTCAAGTAAACCAAAATCTAATTTATTAATTGTACAATACCATCTGAATGAAACGAATCTAAAACATCACTGGAAACTATTTATTAATTTATTAGAATTAATAAACGTAGAAATGGTGTTGAAGAACTCAATTGTAAACATGGTAATAATGTAGATATCTTACCTTGGATTTTTTTTTTTGAAAAAACCTTCTAGAAATGACCTTTGTTTGGCTCTTTTATGCTTTAGGAATTATTACAAATAGAAAATGTAAACTTATAGATAACATTTTTGTGTATTTTATTTCCAAGCTTCACATTCTTAGTCTTTCTCTATTTTCTTTTGTGCCAATAATATTGCAAGATTTTCCATGGGTAAATCTATTTAGGCCCCTTTTCACCTTTCATTGATTTTCTTTCTTGTTGATGCAACTTGAGGTGCATGTGAGTGGACCATGCCAATTGAAGAGAGCTCCCGAGTGAATTTGAATATGCGCACAAATAGAAAGTGAAACATATTTTTATTAAAGTAGGAATTAAGATACTTACAACTTGCACAAAAGGACACACAACCACAGAAAATGGATTTGAGACCATTCAACAAATGTTATTACCTAGTCTCCTTAAATATATGTCTACAAAACTAAGTGATCAATAAGAATCTAGTCTACTAGAGACTTTATATCAAATAATGTCATTCATATATATATATATATATATATATATATATATATATATATATATATATATATCTATATATATATATATATATATATATATAATATATATTATAATATATATATATATATATTATTATATATATGTTATTATGTATGTATTTATGTATGTATGTATGTATATATGTATGTATGTTATGTATGTATGTATGTATGTTAGTATGTATGTATGTATGTATGTATATGCCCACAAACACAAAAATTTGGCTTGGTTTGAAATGTTTTGTTCCTGATGAGATCGCATCAGATGCCAATCTTAGTATGATGAATTCCATAAGGTCACTAGAGGTAGAAGGGGAAGAAAACATATATATTTTGTACTCCTTAGAAGGAATATCATTCAATAAATCACAATTCGTTCATTTGATCAGGGTAAGTTGGATTAGAATCCAAGTCCAAATAGTTTCCTTGAAAGCCAATGAATATGTATCTATCTCTTATAAAAACATCATCAAATTTCCCAATTGAATGAATCAAACAATCAATCCATGAGTGTGTTAGTGCATCATCGAACCTACATAGCTAAAAGAACAAAATGTCTTCCTTGTCACAATAATTTTGGACCACAATCTTGCTTGTTCCAACTTGCTCTCCCTAAGTGTATTGGCCATCCACCTTTATTGGATTGATTAGGACAGATGCCTGTCACAGTGTCACCGACTCACCACCCAATTATGAAATTTATCCTATGTCATAGTATCACCTATGGAACAGTGGAAGTGTCGCTTCGACTACAATTTGCACCAGATATCGAGTGTCTCAACATATCGCTTAAAACATTTGAAAGATATGGATCATGAAGAACGACATCTACCGCCACTTATGAAATACTAAAACACTTTTTATACATTGTACTTACTTGACTACAAACGTTCTGTGGTGGACCCCTGCATTGATTCCATGTGATTATGATCGTGGAGAGGATGCAGAGGATCGTCCATTCATATTTTTACTGTGTTGGTCATCTTATACATCCCATAAGATCTTCTTATTAATATCATGTGATGGCATGTCTAAGTCAAGGACATTTGATTTCAGAGTTATGGAGATTTTATTATGAGTATTCCATATAATTTCAAACCAAAATTGAGAATCCAATAAGTCATTTATGTGTTATGGTCATTTTGTGTTTTTTCTTAAGATAGATATGTGTTTTTAGTGAAATATTTATTAGTGAAGGGTTAAGTTATTATCAAAACATCACCCTTGGAAGGGAAACATTTTAAACATAATGTTTATTGAAAGGCCGCATAAAGACCTAAAACCTCAAAAAAAATTATATGATGGGTATAGAGGAATCAAAATTCCAACCTTAGGTAGAAGTGTCGCACAAAATGACAAATACCATTTTGGAAGTGAGTATAAGCGTCGCCTCATAAAAGGAAGCTGAAAAAAAATGACAAATACCATTTTCTAAGTAAGTAGAAGTGTTGCCTCATAAAATGAAGCTCCACAAAATGACAAATACCATTTTTGCAGTAAGCAAAAGTGAAGAATTGTATGCCCAAGATGACAAATGGGATGCATATGATTAAGGAGAACTAAAAATTATATGCACAATATGAGAAATGCCATTTTTACAATAAGCAGAACAAAAGAAAGAACTATTTAAACTCTTGTTCGTATAAAACCTCATAAAATTTTGTCCTCATAAAAATTTCATTAGGAGTTTATGCTTACATCTTATATTTGTAATATTGGTTTATAAGTTGTTGATGATGGTTGAGAAATTCTCCCAACCTCTCCTACTAAATTAGGAATAAGTTAGATCACACAAACTCTATATTATAGAGTAATCTCTGAATGTAAATTTTGTGTGTGTTGACACATACACCTTTGTGTGTAATATATGAGTGCTTTCAACCATTTTTATCATGGTATCAGAGCCTATCTAGGCTAACTCCCTCATAGGAGGGCCTAGGGGCATAGGGAGAAAGTACTTTGTTTGTAGGGACACTGTAGTTTGCCACTGCATATTTTATAGTAGTGTGTTGGGTTTGTGATGTGTGAAGTTTGGAATGATGGGAACTAGAGTGCATGCAGCATGTGCCAGAATCTCAGGACGGTTGATCTTATTTATGTGTTGCAGATCTCTTACCAGGTGCTCTGTCTGGAACTTTAATTGTTTGCATTTCATTTGATCTATGATTCGCTGGTGGCGATACAGAGAACCAAGATCTCATTGCTCGAATTGAACTTCGACAGGAGTTGAGTTTGGAATTTGATGGAGACACAAGCTGACGTGTGCTTAAGGCATAGTTGACAAGTAAAAAGAATGTCTTCTCCATGCAATTTTGTTTTTTGTTAATTAAGCTCATGACCTGCGTGTGGGTGATCTACAAGAGGGGTCGTATAGTGGAGAGTTGTAGCAGTTGGACCTGCAAGAGACATCAGAAAATCTTTGTTGAATGACATAGTTTTGAGATTCGAGAAAAAAACTCATTTGATCAAGTTTTGAAAGCTTCCAAGTAGTTTTCTACTGTCTGGAAGCCTTGCAAATATTGAACTTGTGTGGTTCATCTTGAGATTCAAAATTTTGTTCTCTCTATATTTTCTTAATCATATTTCCCAAGAATTAATACCATATAGTTGGTATAGTGAAGAATGGAGGCTATTAAGCATGGTAAAGACAAACGCGAGGTTCTACCACAAGCCCAGGAATCAACCATCGATATGGCAATGAGCATGTTGTGAAGACGGTGTGAAAATTTAGTTTATGGAAATATTGCGCTAACTATACTAGAGGCTTCAAAGGGTACAACTATGGCGTTGTGTCATAAGGAGAATTGTAGGAATCAAGTGCAGATAAAAGCTCAGCATGGATGGTTGTCGAGTTAGATTGGAAGTTATGGATCTAGGGAAGGATCCCTGATTTGTTGAAGACATGGGAGTGGTCTTCTGGTGAGGTTATGCGACAACTTGGGATGTTGTTCAGTAATTGAATTCCGGAGTTTGAGAGTGGAACTCGGGAATCCAACTTGCTGACTACACCTTTACGAGGGTTATGAGGCAGCTTGATGGCACTTATACTGATAAGTTGTAAACTAGTTAAAGAATGATTGTGTAATTTTTTGTTTATGGGTGGTTTCAATAAATTTATGTAATGTAAGCATTAAGAGGGGAACTTAGAGTTAATGCTTACATACTATATTTGTAATGTTGGTTTATGAGCTATTGGTGATGGTTGAGAAATTCTCTCAACCTCTCCTTCTAAATTAGGAATAAATTAAATCTCACAAACTCTATATTATAGAGTAATCTCTGAATACAAACTATGTGTGTTGACGCATACACTTTTGTGTGAAATATATGAGTCTTTCAACCATTTTTAACAATTTCATCCTCCCAAAATTTAAAAAATGCATGTACTCTCTCATTTGTTTTTAGTTAAAAAATTAAGGGAGATGTGACATCTAACTTATAGATGGCAGTTGAGGAGTCTCTTCATAATTACACTAACCTCAAATTTCGAACCACTAGGTATTGACTAGGGATTGTACATCTGATGTATCAAAATACATATATAATATTAGTGATAAGTGAATGTGTATTAATGGTAGTTGAGTATTTGGTTTGGAATTAGAAAGATAATTGTGTGATATGTATTAAATTTATTAATAATATAAAAGAAATTGTTTAATTTATTTAATTTTTTAGAATTTATTTTTATTAGTTTTGATTAATATATTAAATAAAATATATTATAAATAAAATTTATTTTATTGTAATATTATAATTTTATAAAATTTATTTAAATAATGTTTTTTTATTTTTATTTTTATTGGTATAACTTTTAGTTATTTTATGTTTTTATTGTTTGAATAGTATTTTAGATTTTAATTTTTTTATGTGATTAAATAAAGTTTTAAAAATTATAACGATAGTTTTATAATATATTGTAAAATTAAAACTAACACTTGGAGCGAAGTTTATAAAGGCTGTACTTAAGGCGCGTTGGTTGATATATGTGTGTGCGCTTATTGTTGATGGGTGAAGCTTTGGGGTCAAATCCCATGAGACCTCAACTTACTATGTTATTTGGTCGGTTTGTTTGATCAATCTATTGGATAGTTATAACTATATATAATTAGGTTTGGCGAGACTGCAAAATAGGTGGCCCGCCAACTTTCTCCAGTTGTATGATGTGTCTCGTGGTTGACCCGAGCTTCTTTGGTTGTCAGCGAGATGCCACATGGACCTGTATTATTGGACCACATATAATCTTAGTCAATCCCTTCCTTGCCATGTCAACCGCCATCAAGATTCCACGTCATGCCACGTGGAGCATCCAAGGGTTGATGTGTGGTATTGCTGAGGCGTGCCACGTGGCAATGTCAATGCCAAAATTTTAGTTTCGCCAAAAAATTTAGATGAACATAAATTTGTTATACAAACTCGGATTGATGTGTTGTTCACACTGTTGGAATCATTTTGACAGGATCTATGACTTGGTGATGGTTTTGCTGAGATTTCAGGACTTTAAATTTTGAGCCTTTTTGGATCCTCTGGGATCACCTCTTAATGCTCCTACAACTACTTCAAGATGTGCCATAACCTACAGGCACTTCATTCATCTAAAGCTCTTCTTATACCTCACAACTTGGCCCTTAACTCATGTGAATTCCCTTTAGGGAACTGGGTCCTCACTCCAACACCTCTATTAACCTCAAGACCTCATTGTGCAACAAAAATGAGGGTCTTGACCTTCCTTAATGAAATAGATATAAATCTAAGTCTGTTCACAAATATAGACACAAGCCTTATGCCCATAACCATAAACAAACAAAGCTCAACCAACCTTCCTTATCTTGACGTGCACTAGAACACAAGGAAAAGTATACTCATCCTTCTTCTTTCACTCCAGCTCGACTCTTGAGGATCTACAGTCTTCTTAGGCTCTTGTATTCACATTAAACGAGTTGCAATTTTGTCAAATGAGCTCAACTTTATCTCTACTTATAGTGTTCTTAGTGGAGTGATATTTCCACCAAGGGTCGTGCCTTTTAGCCAAAGCTCTCCTGAGCCTACATGCTCAAACGCCATCAACATAGGAAATAAAATTATTCTCATTGACTTACACCTTCTTCATCGTAGTCGTAGGTGCCCTTTAGCCCTTCAAAGGTGCTCCTCATGCAACAATAAGAATAAATAATAATTTTCACTTTGGCCTTTAACCTACAACTTTAGGTACATTTCTCACAAAACCACTTTTTCGTGTTTCAACTCCACACAAACCTAGTACCCTGGGGGGTTGTGGGAGTACCTCCCAATATAGACATCTCAACACCTTGTCCGAGGTCCATGAACCAACATAATGTTGCATTTTTCAATGTAGCAGGAATTGGCTTCAACTTCTAGGCATCAATTACATGATCATATCTTTGAAAAAGGACATTGAACTCAAAAAGGAAAGTATAAGTATCCTCTTTAGAGAGACCATGAAAGTTTGGCAATGTTGAATGAAGAATATTCTTCATTTTAGCATTTAAGTCCATCTCTATGATGGGGAATCCAAAGGATTCAAATTCTTCTTAGACAGTCTAGTGTGCCATATTTTCTAAGAGAGTATCTTCTTCTTTTTATGGCACCTTCAGAGATGTGAGAAAGCTACTATCTTTAGGGTTGTAAGACTCCTTAAAAGAACATTGCTAACTTTCTAAAGGGTTTTGATCATTGAATTGATTTTTAGGAAGGTATTGTTCATTCTCCAAAGAGTTCTGCCTAATTATATAGAAAGATAAATTATCAAAAATCAAATCTTTTGTTGTATCACAGATTCATTCAACTCCCATTTTTTTAGAAGGACCTTGTACAATGGAAGTATATGATTTAGTATTTTTCTTAGCAAGAGAACTTCTTGTTGGTGCAAGTAGTTTAGTTGGCCTTGTTCTTTTTCCTCTTGCAAATGTCATGCAATTTTAGTATGGGGGGTTTCGTTGATAAATCTACCATGTTAGTCTCTACTCCTAGGAATCTAACAAGTCATTCTGAAAGAAAAATAAAAGGCCAAAATAATTAAGTTTTGAAAATTCGAGAATCAA
>APFE030435915.1:121891-146826 GCA_000404065.3 Pinus taeda | reverse complement strand
ATTCCACAAATAGTGTATAATCAGGATAATCTCTGTGAATAAGTGTTATATTATTCAAATTTCTACAAATTTTGCATCAAACAAGTACTCCCACTCGAAATTTGAGTAAAAACTTAGGGAGATAAGTTGAAAATACAAGTTGAGAAAGTAGTTTTTTAATTTTATTATTTCTTAATCTTTGTACTTTTTTACTCCAAAAATGATGAATCATCCCCATGGTTGACATCATCATCTTGAATCTTATTGGTTCTTATAAAGTTTATTTTGGTTGTACATTTTTCTTATGAGGCCCATTTTAGACCTCAAAAATCCCATAATGCCTAGGTGGCTAGCCCATGGAGAATCATGGCACTCATTCAAAAGGTACCTCCTATGTCCATATGACTTCAGAATGTAAAGCCGATTCCCATAGAACAAGAGTCCATCTCGTAGGAAAAACTTTTGAGTATTCCCCTCCTTCACCTACTTCGGGATGCTCTTCACCTGAATATCCGTCTCCACACTAGCTCAAAGTCTACTCTACATCTCATCATTCATATGTACTCGACTCCTATTATGCTCAGTCCGATTCTCTCCCTCCTCAAGTGTAGCTAACTGGAACTTCCTGCTGAGGGCATCTACCGATGCATTGAGTCTCCACGGTTTATACTCAATAGTCATGTCGAACTCTACTAAGAAGTCCTGCAACGAGCCTGCTTCGCTAAAAAATTTGGTTGGGATGCAAAATAACTCATTGTAACCTTGTATTTCTTGACAAAAAAAGGCTTCCCAATCAGGTAATGCCTCCATACCTACAAACAGTGGATGATCGTAGTCATCTCCTTCTCATGAGCTAGATACCGTCGCTCTCTATCCTGCAACTTTTGACTCTCATATGCCACTAGATGCCCATCCTGCTAGAGAACTCATCTTATTGCAAAATATGAAGCATAAATGTGCACCTCAAATGGTTTCTCGAAGTTAAGTAGCCTCAGTATTGGTGTTGTAACAATCCTCTTCTTCAAATCTTCAAATGTTGCTCAACACTTCTCCGTCCAATTCCATCATTTATCCTTCTTCAGAAGGTTTGTCAATGGTTCAGTCACCTTGGAGTATCCCTCTATAAAATTCCACTGGTAGTTGGTCATCCCTAAGAAAACCCTCATAGAATGGAAATTCTTCGCTTCAGTCCAATCCTCGACTGCATTCACCCCGCTCAGCTCCATCTGTGTGTAACCTTGACCCACAATGTGTCCAAGGAACAGAATCTTGGCCTGGGAAAATATACACTTCGACCTCTTCAAGTACAACTGATTCTTCTTCAGTGCCTCAAACACCAAAGACACATGCTTCTTATGATCCTCCATGTTATCACTAAATATCACAATGTTGTCCAAGTATACTACCGTGAACAAATCTAAATGTGGACGCAAAACATCATTCATCAAAGTGCAAAACATAGAAGGAGCATTGCACAACCTGCAAGGCATGACAAGGAACTCAAAAATCCCATACCTCATCACAATTGCAGTCTTCTTCTCATCCCCCTATGTTATTCGCACCTAATAATACCCATGCCTCATGTCTATATTGGAAAACACTCGAGATTTTGCAACTTTGTCGAAGCAATCTGTAGCAAGTGGCAAAGGATGTTTGTTCTTTATCATCTGCTTGTTAAGAGCACGATAATCACAACACATCCACCACTCATTTGTATCTTTCTTCCTCTGGAAAAATACTGGAGCACCATATGGGGACCTTGAAGGTTGTATGAAACTTGCATCAGCCAAATCCTTCAACTCTTGTTTCAGCTCCTCCAACTCTAGTCCTGACAATCAATAAGGAGCTTTTGTTGGAGGTTGTTTCCCTACCTCTAGTTCAATGTTATGGTCCATTGCACGTTTTGGTGGAAGTAATTTCGGCAACTCATCGGGCATCAAATATGCATATTTGTCCAATACATTGGAAATATTCGCTGGAATAGGTGTCCCCACTCCATCATCATCCTCAACCTCCCTGATCACTATTGCATGTGTCTCAACATTGGAATCCTGCATTTCCCTACTCATATTTAGTGCAGAAACATGTTGCACCTTCACTTTCCTCCTCTGCTTCTGAATAGGTAAAGTCCAAGTCTATGTGCCTCTAATCAACATGATCTCCTTGCAAAATGGGACAACAATTTCCTTGTTTCCCTTTAGAAAATATTGCCCCAATATCATGTTAAAGTCATTCATCTCCATCACCATGAAGTCCAATCAACCCTACCAATATCCAATTCAAACTAGCACTTCATCTTCCAATCCCGACACTTTATCCTTCAAGTTCACTCCCTTGACCTCCACATTGGTTGGATTCGATAATCTGGAGTCCAACTTCCTTCACTAACCATATCGTCATAAAGTTATGTGTGGCACCTGTGTCCACCAAGGCTTGGATGGTTCTTTCATGAATCTCCAAGTCGAGAAACCCCAAACCATGCAACTAACTTTTATTTTGCTCCAAGACTTCGGCCTGCATACATCTCCAGTCTCTGCAACATTCTATTGTACTGGCTCTGATACCATCTGTCACGACCCCAATTCATTTTTCCCGATTGGAGTAACATGCGACACCAGCTAAAAATTGAAACTTATTTTTTTCCATTATGTTTTCTGGACTACGCCTACATTCAACTTCATTAATTTCTTTACAAAAATTATGTGAAGAATTCATAACTTTAAACAACTACAACAATAAGCAAGAGACATTAATTTAACACTTTAATACTTTATCAAATCATATATAAATTTCTGGTATACAATGTTACATCATAGGGAGGCAAAATAGCCTTGACCCGTTTTTACAATTTTCTACATGGGTCGACCTACCCATCAAGTCTGCACAACCAGACCACAGTCTATCGACCGTTCACCCACACCACTGCCCATTTTGTTGTCTCGGTTGTTGGGTCGCAATGCTCTACCGTGCCTACCCACAACACTTAACCTCCGCCCGAACTCTGCACTATGTATTGTAATGTTGTAGGTCTGCGGTCTGCTCGCCCTGCAGTCACTACTTGACTTGACCTGAACCCTGCTACATTAATTATCCAGCCTACCCAACAGGCTCATCCATTTCACCTCTGCCGAGTTCCCTTCCTCCAGTTATTTTTCAGACCGAACTTCCATCTCTCGCCTAATGACTACTATGGATGGTTCGATGATGATCCCTCTCCACTTCGGCGTTCATAATATATATGGTTTCCTTTGTGTTGTAATTTGATGGGTCGTATTGTTTGGAGCATCGACTCACCAAGCCAACCCACCTATCAAACTTGACACACCCATAACATGTGCATTGGCCCAACCCCAAACTCGACCTCCACATCGTATAAACTCGCCACAGTCGCCGTCTCCAACACTTAACCGATTTTCCACTTTTCCTTTGTCGCTCGGTTTGTACATCCAAGTGTGCACTCCTCATTGCACTTGCCAAACATGTTTTCTACGTCACCTTTTCCTGTCACATTGACTCACCCCAGGCGTAGGCCCTCTCGATCACCCAGGCGTGCCAGACCATTACGACCGCCTATTGTGCCTGCCCATTGCATGGTCCCTCGTCACACATGGGTCACCCTATCGTGCCCGCCTTCCACTTCTGATTAAGTGCGCCTGTGTTGGGCGCCTGAGTCACCCAAGGATGGTGATGCTGAATCGGGGTCCTAAGAGAGATTGTAACAGAGCTAGAGAGAGAGAGAGAGAGAGAGAGAGATGGGGGGAGAGAGAGGAAGAGGAAGGAAGAGAGAGAGAGAGAGAGAGAGGAAGGGAGAGACAGAAGGAGAGAGGGAGAAAATAACAAAGTCATAGAGAGATAGAGGTGGAGAGAGAGAGAGGGAGTGACAAGGGGGAGATGGAGAGAGAGTGATGGAGAGAGGAGAGGAGGGAAGAGAGAGGAGAGGAGAGAGATAGGGAGAGAGGGGGAAGAGAGAGAGAGAGAGAGACATAGAGATGGAAGGGAGAGAGAGAAGGAAAGAGGGAGGGAGATAGTGACAGAGTTGAAGGGAAAAGAGAGAGCGAGAGAGATGGGGGGAGAGACAGAGTGAGGTGGGAGAGAAATGGAGAGAGAGGAAGGAAGAGAGAGAGGACTCAAGAAAGAGAGTGAGAGAAGGGGCAAAGAGTGTGAGAGAAGGGGAAGAGAAAGAGAGGGAGAGGAAGAGGGAGGGAGAGAGAGATGGATAGATATGGAGAGTAAGTGTGTATGTTTGGGGGGTGATATAAAGAGAGTGAATAAGAAAGAGACACATAGATACAAATATAGATATTTCTAGTATTATATAACCAACCTAAATTGATCTTAACCCTGAATCTATCAAGTACTTAAAGGGATCAAATCTCTTGAGGTGCAAATTTTTCCTCAAATTTTACACTCAAGAAAGAAGTTTACATCTCAAAAGATTTAATCCCTCTCAAAATTTGATAAACCTGGAGTTAAGATGGATCTAAACTAGTACAAAACAAATTATACCAACAACTTTAAATAATTTCATAAAAAATATATTTAAACAAATATTATATATAGAGATATATATAAGATCACTATCAAATTTACGTTTTCTCAAATTTAATTGGATATCACGTTTGACATTGAAATCCCTATCGAAAATACGTTTTCTAATTTTAATTGGATGTCATGCTTTACATTACAGTTGTATACTTATTTGGGAAATAATTATATAAATAAAATACGTCATGTATGACGTCGAATTCGAGACCTACTCCTCTTTCAGCCAATGATTTCCTTTGTCAGGTAAGGCATGAAATTTCAGACCTGCTACCTCCTTTAAACAAATGTTTTATTTTCGTGATGGGATTGGAAGAATACTTTTCCTATTTTGCGCGGCAAACAAATCCACATTTGCGTTTGTCATTTCATCGCCACTTCCGATTTTGGCTGTGATCAAATCCATAAGCTCCATAAGCATACCGGTGGCTTCACGTAATGAGCCGTTGTCATATCTATCCCTATAGTCTAATGACGCAGAGGAATTGGCTAAGAGTGGTTGGAATTCAGTTAAAAAGATTCAAATTTTTTTGCAGAGACAGTGTTCGAATTGTGTTTTTGATGGTGGAAATGGATTCAGTAGCATCAAAAACCTCTAGAACACCTTAAATTTTGAGGTTTAACAATTATAACTTGGATTCACAAAAATCTTTGCCAAATTTTTTCTAAAATATGACTAGAATTTCAATAACTTTGAGACAAATTCCTCCAACTCAACACTACGGCCTAGTTAATTTTGCAAATAATAAAATATTATATTCATCTAATATTAATTTATAATTTTATTTTTAAATAAGATTAAATTGTAATTAAATTGTGTACATAGTAATTTTATACATTGTTATATCTATCCCTATAGTCAGTTCATTTGTAAGTAGTAAAATATTATTCATGAATATAATGTATAAAAAGGAAATTAAATTGTAATTAAATTTTATAAATAGTTTAAAAGTCAGATGTAAATAGTTTAAAAAATGCAATTTATAAAAGACGCGTTGGTCAGTTCTTTGAAAAGAAATACTAGAGCTCTTAGAATATAAACAACTTGCCGCAGGGGCGGCGGCGATCAAAGGGGAGACGGCACGAAATTCCTAGCACTATTGTGTCGTCAAAATATTATGCATGTATATATACGCGCTACAGGGACGTACATAAGATTTTGAAAATGGCAAAGTAATGGCTCGCATTACCTAATGGATCAACATTGATAGTGATAATAAGAACATGCTCATGGTCTATGCATTAATTATCTCTCGAGGTTTTTTGATGGCGCATTTTAAAGTGGGGATGCGGTTTTTGGATTAAGTTTTCAGAAATGCAAAGAGTTTTGAGTACACTGGAATGCCGCAAGTAATGGCTTTATAGGGCTTGTGGTACGAACATGAAAGTTGAAGCAATGGCTTTATAGGGCTCAGTCTGGTTCGAAGACTTCATGGACATCTCTCACATGTACTTCTTTGGGGATTCCTCGACCATTATTGATCATATTCTGGAAAAAATAAGATTCTACGTAACACTCTTCAAGATTGGCTAAAACATATTGAAAAGCAATGGACCACTTTTCCGGATTCCATTATACAACAATTGCCCAATATTCTGAATATTCTGAGTTATGTACTGTTTTTTATATAATATAAAACAATCATTTTTTCTGGCTGAAAAGCATATATATAGGAGTAGTCTACCGAGGCTGTAGAATGGCCCGGTTTCCGTCGCCGGCCGGAAAATCGTCCGGCAACGGTTACCGGAAAATCTCTCCACCTCCGCCACCCTCCCAACCCCGCCGATCCGCCACTCTTCTGACATCTTCCCAATTTTCACAACTGACAGAAAAATCAGGCGTGCTGACATCCCAGATTTTTCGGATCCCGATCGTTGAGTTGGGATCGACTACACCCAAAACCGCAGAACTCTTCGACCCTGCTCGGACCCGTGACCGCGACTCAATAGCTCTCGCCCTGCTCGGACCCGCTCTCGCACAATAGCGCCCCCGCTCTACAGCCTAAATCTGTTTCTGAACAGCTAACCCTTCTTTGGACATCTGAACCTGCCTTGCACGGACTCGAGCTTGCACGCATTCTACAGCCTCGGTATGTTCAAACCCTGAGCTTCACCATTTCAAATCAAAAGCACATGAACTAGAAACATTTCGTGAGTACTGTAAAATTCAATCGCAAACGTGAGTACCAGAAAACCCCTGAAGGCAACCTGGATTACAATTGCGGCATGCTCTTCATTGGAAACTTCTTCCTGTAATTTTGTGACTAAAAACAGAGGCTATTGATCGCTAAGCTGCCGACAACCTGGCCAGAGGTTCGAAACGCCCAACCAATCGGATTTCTTCAGCCCACGTGGAGAATAAGGCTCTGATTTAATCTCCTTAGTCTGCAACACGGGCCGATCCCCGCTATTGCAATTTCAGAATTGCAGGTATCTTTGCCTCGTGGACAAAGGACGAGGCACTTGAGACCTCCAAATGGTGAACTCAGCGGCATCCAAACCAAAAATATCGTATTACAAGCTTCCACGCTCATAATTCATTCAGGGCAATTTGCTCCATAAGTACCGCAATGGCCTTCCAGCCCAAGAAAACAACTTCGATTAGCAGATCCAATTTCGGTAACCATGTTGTAAGTCCATAGTATATCTGTCCATTTATAATCTCATGCCAACCTAACTTGGATTCCATGAGTGCGTTGTGCACAACAAGGTTGATCAGGTCCTGCAATCCCCAAACCCTTCGCCAGCGTTTTCCTACTCACGAAATTCTTGTTTTTCTGATAATTACTTTAAAAGATCCTGTAAAGCATTTTCTGTAATCGGCTTATGGGAGAAGCAACACATATCTCTTTCCAAACAATAGATCAATTGGCTTTACCACAGTAGTTTCAGACTGCAGGTCAGATTCAATTAGGGCGGATTCAAACACATCTTCATGAACACAAAGTTCTGTTTCCAACTTTTCTTTGGGATCTTGGTCATCTTCACTACCATCCTCAGGATTATAACAGGATTGTGGTTTTCCGAGACTCCATTTACTCTTTCTCTTGTCCTGCGTGTAAGGTAAATTTTAGGGGATAAACTAGGATCACTGTTATATCACTGTTATGTCATAGAAACAATTTGCTGCAATGATGAAATTGTGGTTGCACGTGATATCAAAGGCATATGTTACTATGACAGGGAGCATCAGATATCTGCAATAGCCAAATAACAATCAAATAATATAATTTCAATGCAAATAGGGTAATGGAACCATTTAATTATTAGAACCAAGTTCTATTTTCTTAAAATGATGAAGATTCCCCACTTCAGATTAAGAAAGATTTTGTTTTACAGAGTGGTGGGATGTATTGGGTTATACAGCCAATTCAAATTTAAACTTTACTATATGCAGCAGCTATCAAACATAAACCATGGATGTTAGCTAGCTTCGGAGCATTGCATCACTTTATTGAATCGATTTCCTATCCCAACTAACAATCTACCATATTGTCCAGCCCGCAAAAAGTAGCAAAGCTGCTTAGGATAACTTTCATCCACCAATTTGATACGCCCATTCCCACAAAAAGAATTGAGTTTACACTATGAAATTCTGTAACTAGGGTTTAGACCCCTGTACTCAGATACTTGTATAATTATGGGTTTATGAGGATGAACCCAGAAATGAAAACAATCTATGCCATGGAAGTGAGCGGAACAGAGGACTTTGATTCAGATTTGCACATGCATTCTGGAACAGGGTAAGCTATAACATCACGGCCTGGTTTATCTGTTCTGTATTCTGGCTGACCAAGTGACTCATTATGCAGTTGCCTGATAATCCTATTGACGTCTTGTTCAGACAATGTTGTGTCAAGGAAGTAAGGAAGCATCTGTCTTTTGTTGGGAGTTATATGCTTTTTGTGACCAGCATATGCCCTGTGGCCCTCTTGATGATTTGTTGAGTGATCAATTGTTGAGTGACAGTTCTTGGATGATGATGAACACTACACTGATTCTCAAAAATTTCATGGGAACAAGACGCTGACCATGATTAGTTTTAGTCATCAGTAAACCACGCCCTAATCCATTCACCTGTTGATCCATCTTTTGAACATTTCATTATCTCGACAGTGAATGAAAGCAAATGGGCATATTTGAGTCATGTCTTTCAAGCTGAAAGACTGACAACGACTTACCTTGCAGACATCACATTGCATTTTGCAGTGCTTGGCACAGCCTTCGATCAGTTGTGCCACTATCACCCTAACAACACAATAACTCTCTAATCACCTTCATCTAAAAATATTATGATGGAGTCCGTTACAATATACAATTCTAACTGCAAGTCAACCTTCCATATCTGGAAATCAATGTCCCACATACAAACATAATTATCGAGGTCTGAAGGTGCAAATGCAAGGGAAGGTGCAACTGCAAATGTGGATACAAGATTTTTTTGATGCTGGGTTTGGTAGGCACTGGTGCAGCCTTATATTTAGTATTTACACTTAACAAAAAGACACATTAAACCTAAATACCAAGTTCTTGTACCAAATTGTGGAAGCCATAAACATGCATTGCTCTTAGCTTTAACATCAAAAATTTAGATGCGGAATAACTCTGATTTTAAGAGCTAAATTAGATCATAACAATACCTCATCAAATATAAGGATTAATGACTCATATCGATGTGGTCTTGGACTCTGTGATTGTTTAGGGATTCACCGTCTAACAAAATAAAGATACTACTAAGTGGCTCCCTTTAGCACAAGATTTTCATTTCTAATTATGTTTTTTTTTCCATTATTTTTAGAATGAATAATATCTGATAATGAAAGCATAATCATCTTCCAGCTGTTAATTGTTCAACTTTTTTTGTACAGCTGAAGCATTAAGTTTTAGTGCTACAGTAAAGTTTCCTAATGAAATCTAGCTGGGATACTATATGAAGCTTGATTGAAATGCTAATTGAGGTTAGATAGTCCCTAATTCCATTGGTTGGCCATCGACAACAAAGAGTTCCCTAACCCCAAGCACAGACAAAGAGTTTTATAATTCCTAGTATAAGTTGTATCACATCTAATAACAAGAATGAGCTAACTATTTGTGTTTTCTGTATGAGACTTCATGCGGAGGTGTGTTATACTTGGATATTGGAAAGGGAACCAACATCTGCGATGTTGCTCTTATATATATATTTGTGTCTTGTGCACTTATTGTACAGTGGCACTAAAAGATGCTTTCTTTTTAAATACTGCAGGCCAAGGAAATTCACACATCTGAATTGTGCTGTGGTTCTTATATTTTGTACATTCATGCAAATTGTACAATGATCAGATGGACTATGCTATTTTTAGGTGATGTATATTCTCTCAAATATCTCTATGTGACAGGATGTTAAGAAGAGAGAGAGTGGGGATGCATTTACTATAACATTTTCAACGTTACATGAAGCTGTATCAGCCAAGCGTCTCTTGCATAGGTTTGCTCTTAAAAATGACTTATTCCTTTAGAATTAATTATGACTTCAGAATTTGTGCCTTTATGGTTCTTTATATTTGGGTGTTGCATTGTCATTTAAGTCATGGACTTAAAACAATGCAATGGCCTGATCCTAATGTTCTAGAAAAATTATTCACAGATCTCTGTAAGCAGGATCAAAGACATTGAAACAGTCTAGTTTCAAGTTAAACTCGATATGACTTGTCAGAGTTCATCCATGTGTGTCAAGAGAAATGTGATCAACTTAGTTGTGCACTATAGCTTATAAGTTATTCCTATATACTAGAGAATCTTTTACGCTATCTGCAAGATCTACCCCAGAGGACTTTCATAGTTTAATATTGATGATCACATAAATTCATTTTAAAAGCCACATTTTTGGCATTAGAACTGCAAATATTCTTTGTTCGGACCAAAAATTTTTCAGGAATGTGGGGAGTACGATTGGTGTGCTTTTTTTTAGCATTTTTTGATATCCCAAAGAAATCTGAATTTTCTGTTGTTTCAGAAATATAAACCAGAGATGGATCAACCTACAGAAACCTCCTTTAATGGTTATTATGTTTCTTGGATCTTCCCCATTTGTTAATCTCTTTAGGGATCAACTTTATGTCATGGGCTTATTGAATATCAAGGTTTGCACTGAACTTTTTGAGTATTAGGAAATAGATAATTGTCTACTTATTTAACATGAATTTATTGTTATTTGTTTTTCAGGTATTTGAAGTGTAAAATATGGTGCAAAACTGGCATTTATGCATTGAAGTGTCTTGCTTTCCAAATCCAGGTCGAGCAGTTATTAAATTTGTCCTTTACAATATGGCAACAAATCATTTAATTCATGGAAATAAAGAAGTGCCTGGAATGACGACAAACAATGAGGCATATTACATTGCCCTTGTTGAAGGATTAAAAGAGGCAAAACAACATGAGGTCAATGATATTGAAGTCTTCACCAACTCGGAGTTGATATGTAATCAGATGAAAGGCATCTATCGGGTTCGGAATGACAATCTAAAACCTCTTCATAAGGAAGCAATAAATTGGAGTTGTCAATTTCAACATTTTACCATCAATCACTTTGCAGATACTGAAAATATGTCCACTAATATAATGTCCAGAGCATTTTTAAGCACATATGTAGATGCCAAATATGACATAGGATCACCATCCACTGCAACAGAAATCATTGATCACCATCAATATAAATCCCCATTGTGTGAATGGGTTGTCATTATCATTTTTCTGGGGTCTATCATAGCAGGGTTCTTTCACTAAAGAAGAACCTATTAATGTTTTATTTTTCCCCAACACGCAATGATTACAATTTTTTGTATAGGAGACAAATTTATGGACAAATGTAATATATTCCATGTACATGGACAAATGTATTTTGAGAAAAGTAACTGGTTCATGATTTTGTGATTATCATCAATACATTATGATGTTGTCTGATCCTTCCAAACACCTTCTCAGATCTTTGTTTCTGGAGAGATATTGATATGCTATGTGATTTGTTTGTTCGTTGTTGATCAGTGATGAAAGGTTTCTTGTATTTAAAGAATCTATCAATAAACAGATAACATGTGTGATGAGCTATTCTGTTGAGAATCTCATTTTTTGAATGCTGTAATAAGAAAAGGATAGGGATGTATCAAACAAGTGACAGTTATCTGAAGAAGAAAGAAGTATTGAAGTTTCTTAGCAGATTCCTTAAAATGGATTTGATGTAACATGTGAAACTCTTAAAAAAAGTGTGATAGTTATCTGAAGAAGAAAGAGGTAGGTTTCATGATGGTATGGGAAGTACTGTTTGAAATTTTATTTTTTAATTTAAATGTGTTTGTTTCCTCCTAGGGTTTTGGAGAGAAGCAACTTGTATCGTTAGGTGATAAGCTCTCTGTTATTTCTTCTCCACTCCTGTGATAGAAATTGGTTAAATTTGTCAAACCAATTGTCTGCTCGACTTGAATTTCTAATAAGAACTTCAACATAATCACCAATATGTGGGTACCTTTTAAACATTGCTTTTCCATTCTCTCTTTAAAAAACAAAAATAGTTGAGCCTCTGCCTCACAAAATTTCATCTTACACCATTGATTTTCTTCCATTGTCTCTGTGTGAATGGAAACTATTTGAACATCAAATGCTTGGTCCTTGAACAACTACCATTTCCCTCCTTCTCTATCCAGGGCATAGCTTCCGGGTTTTCCAGGTATGCCTGAACACCATAATTAAATAAGACCTTCTCTAATACCTTGAGGATTCCAATGGCAGTGAGTGCAGGAATGTTCCCTCTCTTCTGGCCAGCTAGTTGAAGTTCTGAGAGCTGTCCCACTAGCACGATGATGCAAAAGTTTGATAGCCCAACTTTGAACTCTTGCTCTTGGACCACTTGTCATTCTTGGACTAGGATTTGGAGAACATTCTGAGCTACCTTTGTTCTCAGGAAAGGATTTAGCCACTCAGAAAATATTGTTGGGAGATTGCTCATAACCATAAATCCTCATTGGACTTCTTGAAGGACTAGACATGGAATTGTCCAGCACATTCATTAATACTTCATTACTCGGAATTTGTTGATGTGCTGGAGCTTTTGTATTAAAAATATCCTCTTTTGGGTGAATATGGAAGATAATGATGGCTAGAAAAAGGACTATCAGGCTTCAACACATCCTATTTTACACATTTCGTGCTAATCTTGGGAGACTGCCCTGCACTTATCACACCAGAACCTCCATAGCCATCGAGAATCCCTTTACCAACAAGGCCTACATCATTACCTACCGCATGAGGCACTGTTGTTTCATCCCCCTGTGGGCACGATACTCCTCCCTAAAAGTCATCGTAAAAGGTATGCAGGGTTAAATTCCAACGCATCTTAAAATTTTGCGTTAATTCTGGGTACTGTATTATATGTTTTATTTTCAAATTTGTTTTCCTTATCGGTATTTGTTAGAATTTCTTGCAATTGTTGATGCTTCCTTTTCTGATTTTTATAACATTCCTTCACCACTTTGCATCTTTATAAAAATATTGCACACTTTGGAAGTGACATCCACCACCATTTCCACTTTTTATAATCATACACTTTCCATCGCCCTCATTTTGTCTTTTTTAACTAATGTTTCCAAATGCTATCAACTCAGATTCTTATCCATTCAACTCAAAAAACTGAAGTGACACCTTGAAATGATCACTTGACAAGCATGCATGTATTTTTCCTCAAGATGATGAATCTAATTGGATTTGAGAAATTTGGTTAAAAATTTTCAAAATCTTGGCACTCCTTGAATTATTATGATTATCATTCCAATTGTTAGTTGTATGAATCACAAATTTGAATACCCCCTAAAATTGGATATTAGAGGAAACAACTTTCTTGTAGCTTCTACGATCAAATCTCAAGCTTAACTTTCACTTAATGAAATAATAAAGTTGAAGTGAGTGGCACACCATTGTTTTTCTTCTGTTGGCATGCAAGTGTTCACATATTTGCATAGGAACTAAAGAAATCCTCTAGAGTGGTTGATGGAATTGGAGGGATCATATAGGTTAGTTTTAGTGTTGTTGTTGTTGGGTGATTTTAAAGTTACTTGAGTCGTTGAAGTCACCTCCACTGTGTGGGAGCCTTGTTTTTAGATGTTGGAGTAGATTGTGTAAGTTGTTGGTGGTGAATTTTCCATGTTGTAGAATTTCTAGTTGTAGGGGATCCTATATAAGGTTGAGAATTTCAATTTTTCTTGCTATTAACTGTCCTTGAGTCATAATGATGTCCTGTAATAAAGAATGAAGCACTTCCTATGAAAAATTCTGCTTGTTGTGTATATTGTAGCAACTTGTAAGGTATCCTGTAAAACCCTATAGGTTGTGGGCTTTTTGTTTTTCCAAAATTATGTTTTGAAGAGTATGAAAGTTGAGAATCAATGGATATGGGGGATTATATGGGTGGATAATTTGGTGGGATAACTTAATGAGTATATGGATTGTTTATGAAGTGGAAATGGATGGTTTAATGGATGAAATGGTTTTTACAATAAGTGGTATGGTGGAAATAGGTATGAGTGGTAAGTTATGATACATCAGCACATAGGATCTTAGTTATGCAAAGGAGTAGCTATACAGGGAATTTAAGAATGAAGAATGAAAAAAATATATAACTTGAACACATATATGATGAAACTTATTTTTCAAGAGGAGATCCATGAAATGTTGATTTTGTTGATGTTAGTATGAACTTCAATGCTTGACTAGTTGATGTTGATCTTCTTTTTCCTATGTTGAGGCTTTGTTTTTACAATGTAATGCAGCTTTATTTATGTCAAGGTAAAAGAAATGCTACTACAATAATAGACTTTTCCTCTTCTAGGAAAAAAATGTTACATGTTCTTTTGTTTTACAGAAGAAAGCGCTTCCTTCAACATTTATATAATTCATGTCCCGTCGTGAATGGCCAAGTATAAGAAAATGTTTGCCATCGAAGCTGCATTATTTCCTTCAACCACGAACTTGAAGCATTTTCTCTGGCTACAGGTTTTACTTGTATGACAATTTTTTTATAGTAAGTTTCCTTGGTTTCACTGATGATTTGTGTCCAAAATGAGCTAGAAGATTAAAGATATTGTAATGAAAAACTATCTTTGTTCTTTGAGAACTAATCATAAACTGTCTTTGTCGTTTGAGAACTAATCATCTCATTACTTCTATTGCTTGTAATGTTACCCCTGCTTTTATTACAGGCAACTTTCACAAAATAGATTTCTTATTTAACTATCATCTCATTACTTCTATGTGCTCCTACATAATTCAACTTCTTGGGGCTTTCTTTTTGTTATTTATTACATGTAGTGGTCAAGGAAAGGCCAAAATAGGCCCCACAACTCATGGTTAGGGTTTATTGATTGATAGAAACTCTATTTCAATTCATTTTCTTTTATTCTATCAGCCCTTTCATTCAACTTTGCAAGGGATTTGAGCAGGCTTCCTACCAGTTGCAGGTTTGTGAGATCTTTGAGGGGAGATTGAACATTGTCATAATCAAATTCAACCACTATCAGAAAGCTGAAGAGGCAAGGTCTATGCCCGTTCCACATGGTTATCTTCCCCTTTTGTGTTGTATGTTTTCAATAATGAATAAAATAAAAGGTTCAATCTGATGCATGCTGTAGAATGTTCAATGGTCAATCTCCATCCCCCCATGCTAGTGGATCCACACAAAATGGTAGGAACAACATGGATGTAAACGTAAGCAAGTTTCTCTATGCACATGCCATAACTTTCAATGTTCTCCATTCACTTTATTGGTGTGATATGGTTACTGCCATCAACAATGCTCCTAAAGGATATAGAAACCGCAAGAATGACAAACCCAGAACCATATCACTTGAATAGCAAAAAGCCAAAACCATAATACTCTAGGACAATGAGATTGGGTCGTCTATGGGGCATTCATTGTATCTAATAGTTGGAGAAATGTTAAAGGCAGTCCATTGGTAAATGTTCTTAGCCCGTCTGTTAATAGTGCAGTCTTACTTGCATCCCATGATTACTCAGATTGTTACAAGACCGGTGCTAATATTGCAAAACACTCACTAAAAACCATTCAGAAATTGGGTCACACAATGTCATTTGAAGTCATAGCTAATAATATTCAGGATACACATCCTAATATATTTTGGTTTGAACATCTAATCCACACATTGAACCTCTTGATGCATGATATTAATATGTTGAAGAAACCTAATTACAAGTGGATTATAACTATTTATTGGCACCTATCCTGCACCATTTTGCACCAATTTGGATCTCATCTGTGGAAACTAATGCAAGATATCTAAGACAGTTCGTTCATCATTTCTGAGGCAGATCATACATCACTTTCTGAGGTAGTTCATATGATATTTGGATCTGTTCTTGAGCACTAAGGTATATACGAATCTGAGGCTACTAAGGTATATACGAATGTTGTTACCCTTGCTTTTATTACAGGCAACTTTCACAAAACAGATTTCTTATTTAACTTCCATTCCAAATGGTAACAGTTTTTAAATTCATTTCGAGTATTTTATCAAAGGGTTTTGCAAACACATTTTTTTTTAATGTTTTTTAAAGAAATATACCTCTTTAATCTGCACTACACTATAGAGGGAGGGTTATTATAGTTTTGAGGGATTATAACCCTGTAATGTGCAGTACAGTAAAGAGGGAGGGTTCTTGTGCTTTTGAGGGAGTATGCCTCTGTAATCTGAGGGAGGGTTCTTGTGCTTTTAAGGGAGTATATCTTTGTAATCTGCAGTGCAGTAAAGAGGGTTTTGCATATCTCTGTAATCTGCAGTGGAGTAAAGAGGGTTTTGATTCACTGTCGTACTTTGGATTTCATCTTAAAAGAACCCCTTTCAGCATTTTTCTTGGCCTTATTTATCTATCAAGGTCAGGTATTCAACATTAAGTTTGGTCTGATCTCTTTATTGTATATCACAGATTAGTAAACTCTTCTATAAATAATCTCTCACAGCAAAGAAAGGAAATTAAGTATTGGAAGATGTCCGAACTGCCGACACAACCTCAGGCATTCCTCGTGCTGAGAGGAAGAGACAACGTATTTGATGAACATAAACAACATCAATAATTTTATTATCACCATCACATTTCAATTATGAACATTGTTGAAAGTAATTTAAAGACAAACATGTGGACATGCACATTTTTCTTGCATTATTTATGGCACTTGTTCAAAAATAACAAATCATCATCCAAGAATTGTCACTCAACAATTGATCAATCCAGTAAGATTCACCTTACATACATCAAAATTTATTGTTCATGTATCATTAGTGATGTGCAAGCGGAGAAATCAGATTTCACATCCCAAGGTTTTGGGACGGTTGGAGAGACTGGATTATAAAAGCATACATAGATGCAATTATAATTTCAGTTCTGCTGACAATTTCATCATAGTATTGTTGTTTAAATGCATGAATGGAGGGAAGAAAAAATTCTGTAAGATTCAGCAGAAGAACATTGTGTGGCAAAAATTTTTGTGCAGAGCAGGGAGCTCAGGGACATGTGCTCCTCCAGATGCAGTTGACCCTTCAACTCTTCCTGATCGGGAAGCTGTTTCATTAAGCTCATGTGGGTTGCAGCTAAATGTGCATAATTTATTGGGGCAACTGCACATCATCAAACACATAATAATCATACCAGATATAAATTTAACTACTGGCATTTCCATTATAAAGGAGAAACAAATTACAGTCCTTTAAAGATTAACACCCTACCTGAAGATATTGCCGTTGTACTCCTTTGATACCTGCAACCAAACAAATACACAGTTAGAGTCAAAACCTCAATAGAATTGGGTTGTAACATCAAAATAAAACCATCAAGCATTGTTTCTTACACATAATATAATGCATGGACCAAAATCTGAAGATCATCCATAGTAAAACTATTCTCATCAAGTAATACATGGTAATGAGTAAGGTAATTCATATATTGGAGGTGCTGATTATATCAACCCTATTCGACATTGGATAGAGCATGCATTAAATGAATTAAATGCATAAAAGTGATTTGTGTACCAGATTCTCCTGCTAATTTTGTTATTGTGAATTAAATGAAAAGTGTAAAAGAAGAGAAATTAAAGCTACCACACTTAAAACAGTCTTTCAGTTTATAAACTCAGAAATAGTACTGCTTGCACAGATAGAAACTAGAGAAACCAAAAAACAAAAGTCCACCCCAGCAGTCAATGATAATTAAAGCCCTTCCCAGAAGATACTAATATTGGGCTCCACAAACGTGGAGACTCACATCAGTTCCTCATTTTCCGAAGAAGTTAGATAAAAATGTCATAGTGCACAATGAAGTAGTGTCAAGTTAGTGGTTCAGGTCATTAATTGACAAGAGGAGGGATCATGTACAACACAAATGACATAAGGAAGGCATCAAAAGCATGGACAACACCATGATTTCTTATGTAAAGGAGACAAATGTGTTGGTTGGTATGGACATATTTTTTATTTGTGTACTTTATAAAACTACAAACTTGTATTTATGTAAGCATTGAAGGTTATAGAGTATGGCAGGATGCATAATGTATTGGTTGGTATGGATGTAAGGGCTTATTTGTTTACAAGGAGAAAAAAGAAACTATAGCCTCTTGAAGTAATTCATTATGTCCATCTAAACAAAGACATGATATGCAGATCCATGATGGAAAGATAATAAATTCACACAAGCATCCAATGTATCAAACATTGACACTTGAATATGCAATACCAAGCTTTCAAGTGGTATCAGACTTGGGCATGGGCAAGTTTGTAATCTTCTTCAAAAATACCAAATCAGGCCCCAAAATTCCAAATAAGGGGTTTGATTTGTGTCCATGAACAGATTATGAAAAAGGTATTTTTACAACAACATAACAATGGGAAAACATAAATATACTTATCATATGATAAAGGGCCACCTGATGACGCCATAATAACCTAGCTTATCTATTCTTTGTGCATACCTCATTGATTCCCACTAGAGTTGAAGTCCTTCTGTAGATGATCAGTCATGGTAGAAGATGATGCTTCTCCACTTATTCTATAGTTACCTAGAAAAATGTCAAAAGTTATCGCAAAGAAATTTTCTAGAGCATCAAGGTATATGTACACACACAATGAAAGAGTGTCAAATGTACCTGGCATGGCAAGTAAGGTTGGATGGTCTTGCATCTCCCTTTGGTCTTGGGTTATTGCCATGGTTGGGGATTGTTGCATTGCTATAAAAATAAACATACCACATGTTAAAGAATAGTGATGATTAAATAGTTAAATCTAAAATCATGACTATATTCAACACATGAAACTAACCTGGAACCATAGAGACGGCATTATTTGATCGATGACGTCCTCGCTTATTGAAGTATCGAAACTCAAATGGTTCATATTTGATGGATCAACATTTAAATCAATTTCCAAACCATTGTTTTTTCTGCTGCTTCTTCTTTGCTTTGTGGGGCTAAGGAAACTCTTCTTCCTCTTCAAAGATGGATCAAGAGATTCCAATCTAGGTGTGAAGTCAAAATCAGTAACGTGCAAATTATTGAATTCATCCAACATTTTTTTAAGCATATCAGTCAACTGGATTGTCCTCACCAAAGTAGTAGGAGGATTATCTAAAATGAGATGTGTATAGCTAAACAACTCTTCCCTTGCCAAATGAAGTGCCTCGGCATCTTCATGAACAACATTTGTGGCCATAAGAGTAGCATCGACATCTTCATCATGGTTTTGAGGCTCTATATTGATCTCAGGTGGGTCATTGCATATGTTATCCTCTGCATGCTGATGAATCAATGGATTTGAATTATCCGATTGGAAATACAACCAATTAACTTTTATGGCATGCTTGCAAATGTTTCCACGGATAGACCATGGACATTCACACGTTATAAAATCCTTACGATACCAGGTGACAAGGTATTTTTTATCTCGATCTGTCTGACTTCTCACCCAATAAGCACGGGTTATGTTCTCATGAGGACAACAATCAGTATCCATAATTTTTCTTGCTCGTTCCACTGATGATTCTAGTTGTTTTTCTCTCTTGTAGTTGTTTAGAAATCCTTCTTCTTTTAAGATTTCCTTGAACCGATAACAAGGTTCAACTGTTGTTAGTAGCATATGCAATAACCAATCCATCCTCCGGGCACATTTTTTCCTTCTGTCAGATAGAAATGTTGTTTTTAGGTAACAGCATTATTGGTCTCCTGATTTGCATGAGGAAACTCCCGACAACCTTTCACCCACATACCTGATTGCAAATAGAACGATGTCAGTCTCACTATATCACCTTTATAAAAGGAAAAAATGCATATAGTATGAAAAAATGTTTACTTACGAATCTTATCTCCAGTGACCCAATTCTTGTTGAAATAGTCTAAGAACTTCTCTTCATCTGCAAACTTGATAAAAAATTGATTGATTGCATCTTCCACTTCATAATTGAGAGTGTGTTTCATGATGAAACCTAACTCACTGAACATCTCTTTGGCTTTTATGGAACTAGTGGCCAACCGATTGACATTTTTCAACCAAGCCCTCCGTACATGCCAAACGCATAAGATCACATCACAACCTGTGATCCTCCTGCCATATTCAATGCATTTTAGTGTGGTATTTTAAAAAAAAAATGCAAGTTTGGTTATATCATGACAATGTTAAGTTACCTCAAGGCACTGATTTCAGCCAGTGCATCATCAACCATGAAAGCATTGACTTTCCAATCAAGACGGGTTTGGAAACACTTGCGCATGAGCTGCTCCAACCATATTGCAATATCATCTGATGTGTTTCGTGATGCCACGACCCATGCAACAGGCACCCCGCTGTGTTGTTCATCAAATGCCACGAGTGTATACAATTGATACTGTCATTTTCAACATTACATAAATTCAAATACAAGTTATTAATCATTTACAATGGATACAACTTAAATAAATATATTCAATAAATCATTGGCATATGACTTACCCCATATTTGTTTGTGTTAAATGTTGAATCCATGGCTATTAAGCTATTGTGCGATAGCTTGACCATTGTCTCCAACATCCACTTTGTTTGAATCCCTATTATAAAAGGGACCTCCACACCATTGGGCTTTTGGTAAAAGAAAAAATCTTCTCGATGCTTTTGATACCAAAGGTTTACACTCATTTCATCCTTTTTGTGAAGTTGGTAATTTCCCTTCGCCAACCTATTATAAATGTTTACAATATCTTTCCTGCATAAGAAGAAATCTCTATCTCGAGCTGCCACATCGATGTCAACATGTCTCTTAATGTGTGTTCTATACACTACATCAATAGGCACTCCCGAAAAGAAACAACTCTCTACATATCCAACAATGTCCCTCGAAAGCTTTGGCCTAAGCAAGGCCCTGGTCTCACCTGAAGTGTCACCTTGACCATGACAAGCCCAACCTTCCCCATCTTCATGTTCATATATATTGAAAGTCAATATTGCTCTATCAGGAATTTCATGCATAACTTTCACAATAAAGTGGCATTGGCAACCCCTCTTCTGCACAAATGATGTCCTTCGTTTAGCTGAAATATTTCCTCTTTTGTCCTCTGGGCCAAATGAACAATGATATCTAAACCAAAAATTTAAATTGTTAGTACATACAAAGAAAGATAACCGTGGTTTCAAAATATCTAAACAATATATATTTTAAATACTCACATATCATATTGCAATGCAGCAGTAGATCTTTCTTTTGGTTTACCCTTTGTTTTTCGTACGAATTTACATGGAGCAATAGGATTTTCTTCCTCTCCTTTGATAAAGTCAGCAACTCGTCATAACGGGATTACAGCAACACGATCAATACCATTGTTTTTTGTATTTATTTCTGCCCAAACCAAGTCTTTACTGGAGAAAGTCATTTTGCCTTTGAGGTCTTGCACCTCAAGATCCATGATATATTGCCATTTCTTTCGCTTACCCATTTTGAACTAATCTGGTCAAACAATATGCAAGGACATCAAAACCAAAATTTCAATCTTAGCAAGTTATTCAACATATATATAAATATAAAACCTCTTTTATGCTTTTTTTGAGGTCTAAAATATCAATCACTCACTTTTTTTGAGGTCTAAAATATCAATCAGTTTTTTTGTGGCATTCAATTCCTTTTTTTGAGAGGACCAAAATCAACCTAAAGATCATCAAATTTGAACATGGAAAAATATGGTTTTGAAATTAAGCCCACGCATGTGCAAATTGTGAAGGTCGGTTTGGGGTAAAATAATCAAATTGAACCCCTCTCCAAATCCTATAAAAGGAAGTCCCCTCCATCATCATTACACACATCTTTCTCTCTCTGAAATGGCCACAGAAGGAAGATAGCTCCAGCAAAGGAGGAAGGGCATGATTAGTGTCTTGATTGGGCTACTTGATGGACTGAGTTCCTCTGGCAGAAGGCCAAGCCTGTTAAAGGCAATTTTGGGCTTGTTTGAAGACTATTCTGGGCTTTTCTATTTCATATTACAGGTCTGAGTTATTCCTGAAGATGACCGCACACATAATGAAAGAGCTGGAGTGTTTAGGGTTGA
Source organism: Pinus taeda (assembly GCA_000404065.3). Lineage (NCBI taxonomy): Eukaryota > Viridiplantae > Streptophyta > Pinopsida > Pinales > Pinaceae > Pinus > Pinus taeda. Next base: position 124,712 of record APFE030435915.1, on the reverse strand, counting down.
TTTTATGGCGTGAACACTGAAAAATCTCTCCCAAGAAAGCTGCATCTACAAGAAGTTCCTCTCAAACAGGCCGCATACCTTATCCTACTTAACAGTAGGCCGAGAAGACAATCCACTGCTCTCGCAGACTGCAGACCTATTTTGATTGGCATGGAGATTTATTTAGGGTCTGGATTAAGCTCAGATTAGAAGCTGAAGGAGAACAAATCAACATGAATGGAGGTAGCAGTTGTAGTAGGCTGTTTGAAGTGTATTGGTAAAGGCTGTAACATTGTGCTTCATGCCCTAACCAGGACCAACAAGCAACAGAACTCCAGCTGTTATAAACATAAGATATGATATTCTCATGCAGTCTTGAGTAATAGAAGAATGGTTGACCTGAGAAGAGACATTGAAAGGTTGCTTAATTTAGGTACTGCTATGAACTTTGTTCTAGAAATTGCTGATATGGCAATAAATTTAAAGAGTAGGAGAGGCAAGCTTGCAGGCCAAATAAGTCCATGCTCAGTTTAGGTGCTACTACGACCATAATTTTAGAAATTGCTGATATGTCTAATAAATCTAAAGAGTAAGAGAGGCAAGCTTGTAGGCCAAATAAGCCCCTGTTCATTATAAATGAGTAAGGGAGCACTTGTAAACTCTAACTTCTTGTATTCTGTGGCTTGTTCTTTAATTTGTCAGACATCTAAAAAGCATAAATTAGCAATCTCAATAAATGAACCACCTAGGAAATGAGAACAAGAGAAAAAGCCACAGATGAACTCCCATTATCTGATAAATAACTGGACTCTGCCCATGAAAAAGTTCAGTGCAAACCTTGATATTCAATAAGCCCATGACATAAAGTTGATCCCTAAAGAGATTAACAAATGGGGAAGATCCAAGAAACATAATAACCATTAAAGGAGGTTTCTGTAGGTTGATCCATCTCTGGTTTATATTTCTGAAACAACAGAAAATTCAGATTTCTTTGGGATATCAAAAAATGCTAAAAAAAGCACACCAATCATACTCCCCACATTCCTGAAAATTTTTTGGTCCGAACAAAGAATATTTGCAGTTCTAATGCCAAAAATGTGGCTTTTAAAATGAATTTATGTGATCATCAATATTAAACTATGAAAGTCCTCTGGGGTAGATCTTGCAGATAGCGTAAAAGATTCTCTAGTACATAGGAATAACTTATAAGCTATAGTGCACAACTAAGTTGATCACATTTCTCTTGACACACATGGATGAACTCTGACAAGTCATATTGAGTTTAACTTGAAACTAGACTGTTTCAATGTCTTTGATCCTGCTTACAAAGATCTGTGAATAATTTTTCTAGAACATTAGGATCAGGCCATTGCATTGTTTTAAGTCCATGACTTAAATGACAATGCAACACCCAAATATAAAGAACCATAAAGGCACAAATTCTGAAGTCATAATTAATTCTAAAGGAATAAGTCATTTTTAAGAGCAATCCTGTGCAAGAGACGCTTGGCTGATACAGCTTCATGTAACGTTGAAAATGTTATAGTAAATGCATCCCCACTCTCTCTCTTCTTAACATCCTGTCACATAGAGATATTTGAGAGAATATACATCACCTAAAAATAGCATAGTCCATCTGATCCTTCACAATTTGCATGAATGTACAAAATATAAGAACCACAACACAATTCAGATGTGTGAATTTCCTTGGCCAGCAGTATTTAAAAAGAAAGCATCTTTTAGTGCCACTGTACAATAAGTGCACAAGACACAAATATATATAAGAGCAACATCGCAGATGTTGGTTCCCTTTCCAATATCCAAGTATAACACACCTCCGCATGAAGTCTCATACAGAAAACACAAATAGTTAGCTCATTCTTGTTATTAGATGTGATACAACTTATACTAGGAATTATAAAACTCTTTGTCTGTGCTTGGGGTTAGGGAACTCTTTGTTGTCGATGGCCAACCAATGGAATTAGGGACTATCTAACCTCAATTAGCATTTCAATCAAGCTTCATATAGTATCCCAGCTAGATTTCATTAGGAAACTTTACTGTAGCACTAAAACTTAATGCTTCAGCTGTACAAAAAAAGTTGAACAATTAACAGCTGGAAGATGATTATGCTTTCATTATCAGATATTATTCATTCTAAAAATAATGAAAAAAAAACATAATTAGAAATGAAAATCTTGTGCTAAAGGGAGCAACTTAGTAGTAAGTATCTTTATTTTGTTAGACGGTGAATCCCTAAACAATCACAGAGTCCAAGACCACATTGATATGAGTCATTAATCCTTATATTTGATGAGGTATTGTTATGATCTAATTTAGCTCTTAAAATCAAAGTTATTCCGCATCTAAATTTTTGATGTTACAGCTAAGAGCAATGCATGTTTATGGCTTCCACAATTTGGTACAAGAACTCGGTATTTAGGTTTAATGATGCTTTTAAGAGAAATTTGGGAGATGAATCATGACACCCATCCTGGAGGTTGAACAGGCCTTTTGTCTGCATTTCTATGTTTAGCAAGCTTGTCTACCTAGATTGATAGGATTTACATAGGTCTCTTCTTGAATTTGCTATGTGCAGTGATTGCAATTGATGCAGGTTGATGAAGTCTGAGTAATGGGCAAGTCCAGAAAACTTATCAAAAGCCTGATTCTGGGTGCCAAGGCCTTTTCCAAAGATCGATCTCCCAATGAAGACAATGGAAAAGAGCAATCTGTAAGCAATGAACTTCATCTCATGCAATTGTGTCTTTGAATACGATGGAAAATTGAAAGGAATTATAGCAGATCACTCTATTTTTTATTTATTGTAGATAATTCATTA
>APFE030435915.1:86595-118270 GCA_000404065.3 Pinus taeda | reverse complement strand
AGAGCACCTTCCTCGTGACAGAGGGATTCACTTGTGACTATGCTGAAAAGCATCATCCTCTTGATAGAGGGATTTACCATGTGTATGCTAAAAAGCATCTTCCTCTTGTCAGAGGGATACACTAAGAACTTCACTTCCTCTCACGGAGGGATTGTTGCCAAACACTGTTGTCCATTACCTTTCATTTCTTCAACAAAACTTCATGCTGCTACATTTTCTTATTTGCATTGCTGTGCATTCTTCAAAGACAAAATACTCAATCTTTTCTGGAACAATTACTCTGTCCCACCTTACAAATTTACACTGCTGTAAAGGAAAAATTTCTTTTCCATCTGCTGCTGTCCAAAAACTTTTCATTTCTTCAACAAAAAAAAACGTCATGCTACTGCATTTTCTTATTTGCATTGATGTGTAAAAACAGATTTCTTCACTCTATCTTAATTCTGGTTTCATTTTCTTCGCACTACTGTGCTTCTCCTTCTTGCCATCACGCTGCTGCCTTTTCTTGTGCACTGCTGTCCATACCCATAACCATAGACTCTGTCATCCCTGGGTTTTTATCTGCTGCTGCGTTGCCTCTGCAATTTGCACTGTGGCTGCCTTTTGTTTCATCATACTGTTGTATGCCCATACACTAACTCTTTACTCTCCATTACTTGCACATAGAGAGAAATCATCCTCACGCTGTTTTGCGCTGCATTCTCCACACAACAAAAAATTAACACGAGCTGCTGCCTTTTCTTTTTACACCATTGCTTCACATAATCTTAGTCTTCATTCATTTTTTTTGTAAACAATGCACTGTTGTGTAGTTCCTTTCATTTTTTTTTTGCTGCCACACATTATCATTCACCCATGTGCATTAATAATCTGCTGTCCCTGTTTCTCTTTATGCATTTCTTTGCATGCTGCATTGCATATGAAGAAAAACATTACATTTTTTTTAATGTTGTGTATTGTACTCACTCTGCTATGAGTATGTTCTCTCACATTACATAGAAGGAAACTACCTTCCATTGCTATGCATTTCAATGCATGTGCTCCATAACAAAAAATTCAAAAAAGTGTTGTTTTATGTTCTATCTTCCCACTGCTGTGAGGGTCTCCATGCTTTGCACACTTTTCTTATTGCGCTGCTACACTTCACATTTGAGCGCTACCCCTTTTTCTTCTCTGCTTTTATGGCAGATTTAACTTCATATTTTTCCCTTATAAAAGGTCTTCATCAAAGAGTGACTGTTAAGACAGTTCAGCAACAAAAATTACAAGCTCCCCTTTAATGTGTGCTTGTCTTCTTTTGGGAGACTCTTCTCAAAACAAATTTAGATCCACTGGGGAGTTCAAGGGATTTTCAGATTGCCTTTCCTTCCTTCTCCATACTTGTGTAACTTTCTTCTTTTGCATGGGTCTAGCTTGTGTAAGCCCATGTCAAGTTACAATCTCGTGCCATATGCCCAATGTCATGACACTTGAAACATTCAAAATTGTTCATGAATAAAAATTCATGATTTCTTCTTGTGAAATTATTTCTTGGAGATTGTCGGGGACCACAACATCTATCTCCATGAAATGCTCTACAGTCTTTTGCCATATGACCAAAGTTTGAACAAGAATAACAATAACCAAAAAATGAACTTTGGTACTTGGGAGATGGAGGTTTTCTTGACGTACTTCTGAAGCCTTGCTGCCTTGAGATCCTTTGATGATCATCATTGCCTCTTGCCTTTTTGCCATCAGCTACATTTCTTCTTGGAGCTGGTTTTCTACTTGGAGCAGGATTTCTCCTATGGCAGCGTTCATCTTTCTCCTTGCCTTTGCTGGAATTAAGAGCATCACCATTTCTTTCTGGCTTCTTCACATCTCCTTTGCTTAAAGCATTTTCATCCTTGTTTGAGGATTCACCTACATACCCAAGTCCTGATTTATTAGATGGAGATCTGTGATAGTTGAGCATGTCATCCAAAGCTTGAGAGCTCTTCATGATCTTGTTCATCCCTTCAACCTTTTTCCTGAGGAGGACAATCTCCTCTTCTAATCTTTCACACTCAGCATTCTTCTTTGTAAGTTGTTCCTCAGTTTCTTCCTTGCTTCGAGTAACTTCAGCTGCTACTATTTTAAGAGGGATTATATCTGTCTTTATTTTGGAGATTTCTGCTTGACTGCTCTCCATTTTCTTCTCAGCTTCTTGTGCTTGCTTCTTGGCTTCTTGTGTCTGCTTCTTGGCTTCTTGTAGCTCAGACTTAAGGGAGGATACCTCTACCTTGTACTGTCCAATCTCTTCTACAAGTTTGTTCACTCTCTTGTGCCTTTTTTCAAGTTGACTTGACAAGGCATCTTCCTGCTTCTTTGCTTTATTCAACTGATTTGTCATGGATATGACTTCTTCATGATGCTTCCTTTTGCTTTCATCAAGTTCCTTCTTAAGTTTGGCAAGCTCTTCATCCCTTTCTTGCACTTGAAGCTTGATGAGATCAACCTTCTCATTTTTAGCTTCTATGATGGGTTCAGAATTTTCTTCTTGATTCATAGTCATGGTCAGTGCTCCCTTTGCATGAATCTCATGCACTCTGTCCCATATATCCTTTGCTGATGAATATTTTCCTAGATTCTTCATTACAGAATCAGGCAGCCCATCCAAGATTGTCTTTGCTGCTTTTGCGTTGTACTCCTTGGATTCTCCATCCATTTTGCTATCATCAATCACTGACTCCCATATTTCAATCCCTTCAGACTGTAGGAAGGTCCTCATTGTTATTTCCCATATATCAAAGTTTCCATTGAACCTTGGAGTCTCAAATAGAATGTTTTCAAATTGATTGTTTTCTATTTTAGTAGAAGAGGGAGACACAACCTTAGGGGATTTGGACACTTTCTTCTTTGACCTTGCCATTCTTAACTATTTTAAAATCCCTGACTGTGTTTTTAAAATGACTCACTGTTTCTTCAACAGCAACTCAAAAACTTAAGAAATACCTGAATCCCTTTGGCTGAAACTTCACACAGCTGGAGAAGCTTTACTGCTACTGCAACAAGGGTCTTTCCTTCAGCGTCTTTGACACTTCAAAGAGCATGAACCTGCTCTGTCACCATCAAAGAGCCTGGACTAGCTCTGATACCACTGTTGGGTATTTTTGCAATGGGAAAATACCAAAACCAAACAAACAAACACCACAGAGCCAATGCTCTGTTTTCTTTCTCTACTCCAGGATCTTTTGTGCACAGGGAACCCTTAAAAAAATTACTGAACATAGTATTTCACCACCATAAATATTTCTATTCATCAAAATAAAAACACTAATACATATTCATCCTCTTTGCTGAGAGGGATTTACCAAAAACAACATTCAACTAAAACTCTGTTTTCACCTGAGAATTTACTGAAACATATTCATCCTCTTTCACTCAGAGGGATTCACCAAAACATTACAAAAGAAATTACTCTGTCTCCTTTGAAATTTTACACCACTGTGTGTTAAATATTTCATCTACATTCACTGCTGTGTGAAAACAAAAATTACAGGGATTTACACATTTACCTTTTCACTGTTGTGTGAAACAATTCATGGTTTTGAAACAAACTACCCCTGGTTTTCTTCATTCACTTCTCCTCCTGCACTGTTGTGCATTCTTTGCATTTCTTACATTACCAAAGAAAATTTACTCTGCTGCGTTTTTCACTTGGCCTTTATTCACTGCTGCGTTTCATATCAATACAAGATGAACTCTGTCACATTTTCATTTTACGATCTGTGTGGTTTTTCCTTGCTACTGCGAACAGACACAACTCAACTCAGTGTGCAACTCACATTACATTTTTTTAACCCACTCACAAAAAAAACATTCACATTTCCCTTAGTTTTTATTGGCTGTTGCAAACCCTGTTTCTTTCATCCCCGTGTGCAATGCACATTACATAGAGTCAACGCTCATTTATAAAAAAACATACAATTCATATGGAATTAAATGAATCTTACATACCCATGCTCCCGTATAAAATAAATGTTACGGCCGGTAAAAAGAAATTAAATACCTTACCAAATACATGTCATAACATTAATCATAGGGTATGGTCCATTATGTTACTCCACGCTGCATTAACTTTCAACAGGCCCCGTATGTACTTTGGACAATTTTAAACAGCGAAGAACTTTCTCTTGAATCGGACGGCGGAGAGGTGCATCTTGATTGGACGCATATCAGATGGGGTGAGTTGATCGACATTTATCGTCCGATAAATGTCAGGTGATGATGTCACGGCAATCCACGTGTTTGCACCAAAACCCCTCGGAACACCTCGCACGGAAACATCTTTAACCCAAAAGGTGGTGCGATGACTTACCGGCGGTTTATGGTTTGCTTCGGTAGTTTTCTGCTGGGTGGTTTCCCACGCGCGTCAACTGCTGGCCCACGCGCACAGGGGAGATTATAACTTCAACAGAATCCTCTATTTCATAATCGCGTAGCATTTTAAATGTTCACGAAATCCGTTTGTCTTAAATGAACGGCACAGTTTTAAGAATATTGTTTTCTAGCTATGTATTATAAGTGTTAATTGTTTGTATTATTAACCTAAGAAAAATTGTTATTGTCCATTTTATCCTACTGCTCGACATCTTCAATAATGCATTTGCAGTTGCATTTCTAACAAAATTTAACTGTGCACATGGGAAGATTTCTTTAGAAAAAAAAATAATGCTCTCTCATCCATTCCCAATCAGGATGTGGCAAAAATATATTTGTGAAGTTTTAAAACAGTGATCCATTTCTGTGAAATATACAGAAGAAACCAAAATATTGAGATGCACCATGGAAGAAGAAACAAAACTCACTTTCTAGATGAAGCTTCTCCGCAGAAAGCCTGCGAAAAAAATACAGAGTGTCAGCATCTTCAGTTCGTGGATTCATAATATATAGAGAAAAAATGCTACACAACCATATGATTATCGGTAGATGCAGTCGTCATATATCCGAAAGAGTAATGGACTAAGACTACAATTATTAAGGATGATCTTTTCAAAAAATAAAACTGCAAATTTCTGAGTGGGTTTTATAAGATGAATAAATAAATAAAAGACTGACAATAGTCAAAGCTATTTAATATATGTAAACAATATATGTTCACTGGCAGTGGAAGCTCCTTACCAGAGAGACACACTATTGGACAACCATGAATCTAGCAAAGACCTATTATAATTTTTAAACCATATTTATGGACACCTAAAACATTATTGCAGGCTGAAAATGATGCATCACATATTGGTGTGCATCTCAAAATCCTTCTCACAACCAAACCTCTCAAAATCCTTCTCACAACCAAACCTCACAGCCCCCTATCCCAGTAGCAGGCTCTGAACAGCTTAGTAGACCATGTAAAAATGATGGATCACATATTGGTGTGCATCTCAGAATCCCTCTCACACTCAAACTTCACAGCCCCCTATCTCAATAGCTGGCTATGAACAGCTTATTAGACCATGTGATAGATCATATTTATGGATTTATTTTTGTAACTGGCTAGATTTAGTTCTATTAGTTTTGTTAGTTTCCAATAGTTTGATCTTCCCTATAAAAAAATTAATATAACTTATGATAATTTCTTATATAATCTCTTATTTTTGAAGTTAATAAAACTCACTGCACAAAAAATATATTAAAATTATTACATAAAAAAGGTTAAAAATTATTTTGTTAAAATTAACTGCTAGTAACTTTCATACATTTAGCTGGAATCTTTATTGACAGCCATTATTTACACCCACATAAATGCAAACTTTATTATGACCCATTATTGACACTCAAATAAATGCAAGCAGTATGTAATAAGCCTCTATATCTTTGACAAATAAATCACATTTCCAATTTTCACAGTCCACTCACCTGAAGTCTGCATATATAAAAAAAATTTCCTCGAGTATTACTTCGAATATGCAGGGGACCCTGCACAAAAGATACTATATCTGAATCAAAAAATGCTTCGAAAATTTCACATGCTTTAAGGTATAAAATTTAGCATTACTAAAATATGGTTGTATTTTGCTCACCACATGACAAGGGTAAAACCAATTCTTTTTGGTGTCATTTAAAAACTGATACTGCAAAACTGAACAATATATAACAAAACGGTTCACACAAACATATAACAAATTTCAAAATAAAACACTCTTCAACAAACTTACTTAGATTTAACAAATATATCATCCCATGGTGAACAGCAAGACTATTTTGACTTTTTTTTAACTAGACTGGTTGGTAAATCATACCATGTTACTCTTGAGCTTTCATGGTCCTTACGATCCTAGCACAGTAATAAACTGTCCACTGTCTATGGTCTATAGACAGTGGCCATACTTGACAGCATATTTGTGACAAGGTAACTTTCTCTTAGGATAGAGGATTTAGGAATGGTCCGTTAGAGCTCTGGAACTCATCAACTCTAATCTATATTACTAGAATATTTGTTTGATTATTACATGACTAACAATATGAACATTTGCAGAACAAACATAGCCACACTTTCTATTGTGTAATTTACCAATTCAAGAAACATCTAATATTAAGTTCCAGCACTTAGAAAAAATTTGAACATGTACTAAGTGTAAACCTTATACATTCTGGAATTATGGTAACTTTCTGCTTCCTATTGATACTATACATGTGAAGTATGCCAGCAACAGAAATCAAAAGAATTAGAAGTACAGGAATTAAAAGATTGCAGAGTGTCGTACCTCCCAGATTGCTAGTGGCTGCTCAGCGACTGTGGCAGTTGATGGCAACTGAATATTACCTGCAGCACTGTCACCTGCACCAAGTACTCGTTCAACTAGTGAACCAAGCGAGCTTGGTCCAACAGCTCCTATGTTAGCGAGAACATGTTGTCTCCTTCCAATTTTACATTGCCCTATTTGTGATCCTGTTGCAGCTCCTTCACGGCCCATCACAGGATCTTGTTGGCCCAGGCCACCAACTACATGTTTACCAGTAAAACCTGTGTTGACAGAAGATCATAATAGCCCAGCACCAAATGTGTTTTGTGCCAGATTTGGATTTATCTGTCGAACTCCCACCAAGCTACCAGGGGTAGGATTTATCTGTCCAGTATCTACAGTCTGAGCGGTAGATACTGCAGCTGTACCCATTCCGCTCGTTCTAGCTGAGCCTGGTGTCTGATGCCCAGCTGTACCCATTGAGCTAGTTCTAACTTTTGCTCTTTTGCCTCGAGTGGACTTACCAGAAGATGTGGAAACATTTTCCCTTTTATCACCACTGGATTGACGGGAAGGGGAAGAAAATGTACCAGAAACAGATTGTGCAGTCCCATGTGAAAGTGAAGCAGGAGTCGTACTTGTAAAGACAGGGGCTGATGCCATCGACATACTGGTAATAACCTCCTGCCCAGTCTATAATCCAAAAAACGTATATTCAAAGATCCCTTAAATGTATTCCATATTATTCAATAGCATCTTAAATTGAACATTAAACGATAACCCAATAATCAGGCAAACACGAACGATGCAAGAGAAGATCTAGTTGTCGTACCATATCTATAGATTCGACCGGAGTTACTGCATTTGACGTCGGCTGATGTTCGGCCATGATTTCACCACCTAAAATCTTCTCTAGTTGTCGTACCATATCTATAGATTCGACCGGAGTTACTGCATTTGACGTCGGCTGATGTTCGGCCATGATTTCACCACCTAAAATATACCAGACATGAGTATCTCTCCATCATGATTGATTGAGTAGAAGGTTCGTTATAGTTGCACACCATCGTGGGCTATCTATAAATTAATTGGCTTATCATATTTTAATAAAACTTATTTATAAATTTACAGTTTTTTATTTACAAATTAAGAATGGTGAGTGTTTTGTATTTATTATAAATTGGTGCTTACTAACATTTATTAATGGTTTAATCATATAACTATGCTAATAAATATTTACATGATATGCTCTTGTTTTTAAAACTCATACCCTTATACCTTTATAATAAAATTTCAATTGATATAACATGCTCTAATTAGTATATCAATACCACTTAATATCATCTAACATATTCAACTATATTTAAATAGATTATAAGGGAAGGTTGTTGAAAAAGGGATTGGGAAAAAAAATATGGAATATGTATGTGGGCTTGTTAGTACTAACAATGAGATGTAATTGTTGATTTCTCTAAAGGGCCTCATCGTTCTCAACAAAAATGGATCCTATAAGGTTTTAGTTATTAGCAATTCAACAGTAATTATGACATCTCTTTATCATCAAAACCTCCCATGAAATTTCTCTATTTCCACACTTTTTCAATGATCAACATAGTATTATGATTTTCTTTGCAATCTCAACTTTATGGAGAATAAGAAAGAAATCATAAGATTCACCTTAGCTAAGGATGTCAAAATATCTAATAGTCACTACTCATCCCCTACTATGAATTGTCAAATATTTACAAGAGCTATCATCTTTTAACATGTGTCTTTGCATGAGTATGTCTTGAAGGATGCTAAGAAATTGGTATAAATCTGTCATAAATCGTAAGTAGCTCTCATACCTTGGGGTAGTAAAGAATCATACAATGAAAATGATTCCTCTTCCAAGTTAAATGGATTGGTTGGTCAACAAATTAATACTAGTATAGGAAGGGGTTGGGATTTTAACTAGCATCACATTTAATAGAATCATGGGATTTGAGTTTGAAAGAGGCACAACCATGACCAATTTCCATCATTGCCAATATTATTACACTTTGTTATCTCGAGGAGTTGTGTAAAGGATCAAAGAAATGCAAGTGTGACATGGAAAATTAAATGTAGTGTTTGATTAGTGATGAGAACAATAAGTTCGAGATAGTAGTAAATATAATCATGCAAATTCACATAAATACTAGCTCATTGGTTGTGGGAATGCCTATGCCAAATGTAAAATTAAAATAAATCATAATTAAAGGAAAGAATTAAGGGTCAATACTCATAATAATGGTTCCATGCGCTTGTTTATAACCATGGTAGAAAGTGTTTGACCCTGGCTATGTATCAAAGCTTTTTATTGGCTCTCATGGAGCACTCTATGCCATATTTAAACTATGATCCTCTCTCTCCATGCTCAATTTCTCTAATATACACTTGGAGGAACCCTTTATATTTTCCGCTCATATTTCCAAGGTGTTATTGGTCATTATATTCTTTTTGACATATTGAGGAATTGCCTTCATATCCTAGTTGCAATCCCATCTCAGTGAGAATCCTTTCTCCAACTATTTTCTATGCATATTTATTTTATTATTGACCAATTGAGGTATTTTGGAAAATTTTAGCATTCGTAATTGGGAAACTCCATTTATAAAGTACCATATTTCGATGGAGTGATTTGGGTTTACTTTAAAAGGGTTTGATTTTCCTAAGAGAGTGTTATATTTTTTATCCCCTTCGTTAGGCTTCACGAACTTATGGACACCTTAGTTTTAGTGTATGGTTAACATTTATTATTGTTTTGGCATGGAACTCTTATCCATAAGCTTAGTACTTTAGTCAAATTGTTGGATACCTCGTTAGGTATGCTCAATCTGGGAGTTAGTTGCTCAATTATGAGAGCACCAATTTACACAAAAGGAGCATTAGGAAAATAGAGAAGGGAACTTTGTCCTTTGATTTCTCTAAAGGGCCTCGAAGTTCTCAACAAAAATGGATCTTATAAGGTTTTAGTTATTAGCAATTCAACAGTAATTATAACATCCCTTTATCATCAAAACCTCCTATGAGATTTCTCTATTTCCACACTTTTTCAATGATCAATATAATATTATATTTTTCTTTGCAATCTCAACTTTATGGAGAATAAGAAAGAAATCATAAGATTCACCTTAGTAAGGATGTCAAAATATCTAATAATCACTACTCATCCCCTACTATGAATTACCAAATATTTACAAGAGCTATCATCTTTTAACAAGTGTCTTTACATGAGTATGTGGAGAAGGATGCTAAGAAATAGGTATAAATCTGCCTTAAATCGTAAGTATCTCTCACACCTTGGGGTAGTAAAGAATCATATGGTGAAAATGATTCCTCTTGTAAGTTAAATGGATTGGTTGGTTAACAAATTAATGCTAGTATAGGAAGGGGTTGGGAGTTTAACTATCATCACATTTAATAGAATCATGGGAATTGAGTTTGAAAGAGGGCACAACCATGACCGATTTCCATCGTTCCCTATATTATTACACTCTGTTATCTCAAGGAGTTGTGTAAAGGATCGAAGAAATGCAAGAGTGACATGGAAAATTAAATGTAGTGTTTGATTAGTGATGAGAGCAATAAGTTCGAGATAGTAGTAAATATAATCATGCAAATTCACATAAATACTAGCTCATTGGTTGTGGAAATGCCTATGCCAAATGTAAAATTAAAATAAATCATAAATATAGGAAAGAATTAAGGGTCAATACTCATAATAATGGTTCCATGCACTTGTTTGACCCTAGCTATGTATCAAAGCTTTTTATTGGCTCTCACGGAGCACTCTATGCCATATGTAAACTATGATCCTCTCTCCCCATGCTCAATTTCTCTAATATACCCTTAGAGGAATCCTTTATATTTCCCACTCATATTTCCATTGTTTACTGGTCACATATTCTTTTTGACATATTGTGGAATTTCCTTCTTATCCTAGTTCTGATCCCATCTCAGTGAGAATCCCTTTTCCAACTATTTTTTATGCATAGTTATTTTATTATTGACCAATTGAGGTATTTTGGAAACTTTTAGCATTTGTAATTTAGACACTCCATTTATAAAGTACCATATTTCGATAAAGGAGTGATTTGAAATATGGAAATTTGGTTAAATTATATCCTAGAGAGATAGGAAATGTGAGAATTAATTGCAAACATTCCATTCTCAGAGTTCCATCAAATATGGAAAGTGTGTTAAATTTTTGGGTTAACTTTAAAAGGGTTTGATTTTCCTAAGAGAGTGTTATATCTTTTATCCCCTTGGTTAGGCTTCATGAACTTATGGACACCTTAGTTTTGGTGTATGGTTAACATTTATTATTGTTTTGGCATGGAACTCATACCTATAAGCTTAACACTTTAGTCAACTTGTTGGCTAACTCATTAGGTATGCTCTACATGGGAGTTAGTTGCACAATTATGAGAGTACCAACTTACACAGAAGGAGCATTAGGAACATAGAGAAGGGAACTTTGTTGTGGAGGATCATTTGAGCTTAGCGATCACATTGATACATTTGATAGTAAAATTGTGCATAAAAGGATGGCATATGGCACAAATTTAGATGGGATTGAACCTGAGATTGTTAATTAAAATTTCTTTCCTTTTAGTGGTTGAATGAATCCTAGTTTGACACATATGCATGCTTGTAAAGTAGACTATTCCATGTGGGTTTTCTTGGTTGGTTACTTATATGTGCACATGTCCTCATTATGTTAGTTATCTTGTCGTAAATGGGGATTTTGATGAGCATATTTGTGAGGATTCAGACCCTATGAATGACATGTAGATTTAGAGCCTACTACTAGAGTTATTTTACCATGTACTTATGTATTCCAATTGTACCATGTATATCATTAATTGTCAATTCTATTTATTTATATTTTATTACAATTGTAAATATGAAAATTCACATGATCTATGAATACTTCAAGAACTTAGATCATGTATGCATTCCCTCCTATGGAATATTTATGTTCATTACCTGGATGTCATAGGAAAGCATCCTTGAAAATCCTTCCTACCTTTTCATTTGTTCTTTAGGTTAATCATGGCGGTTAGAGTATCTTGGGTAGGTAATTTCACATAGGCCTAATTTTTTAGGCATGTGGAAGTCACCTAATTGATCCTTAACCTTAGAAATTACTTTAATTATTATAGTATTTGAATTTTATAGGAAAAAGTGAGCTAATGTAATGAAATGAAAAATTTATTTCCGTTAGTAAATTATATGAAACTCATTGTTGATCTAAAGTGATCTTGAGATCTAATCTTAGCTATCAATCACTTTCGGGATTTTTGTTAAGGATTCAATTAATAAATGAAACTTACAAAAGGAGGGATACACTTAAGGGAGAAGACACATCTTGAACATAAGACATAGTGAGATTGTGAAATATTGGTCATTGAGTAAAGGATAGGTGAAGAAGGACTTTCATCCAAGTATGCGGGGTTTGAGGAACCATGTAATGGGTAAATAGGGATGGATGCAGATCAACCAAGTTTACTGTTTTATAGGCATTTTTCCTTACAAGGCCATTATCCTAGGAAGGGCTCCCTTGTATGGTGTTGATTGTTATCAAATGAAATGATGAATTTGAAGGGAAAAAATATTATGTGTTCATGTGTAGGAGATTAGTTTTTTAGTTTTCTAGCATTGTTACATTTTATTGAAGTGTTAAAATCTGAGATGTGTTGTTTATTCATTAGATCTAATCTTCAAGGAAGTAAATATCTATGTTTCAGAGGTTGGAAATTAACATGGTATCATATCATAACTTATAAAACCTAATCCCTTGTGAATTTCACATAGGTAAAATCCATATAGGGCTGAGCAGGGGGTGATTATACGTATAGTATATACATATATTGAGAAATAAACAATACAATATCAATGGTAAACAAACGATGGATGTAGTCTAGAGCAACAAAAACGACACAAGGATGTGCATGTTAAAAAGTGGATGAAAATATAACAGTTAGTGGCCAATAAATTAAAAGTAATAAAAAGAGAGAAAAGTACATTTTCATCGAAGGGGACAACCACACATTGTAGGTTTGGTTATGATAGGTTGTGGAAAGGGAGCCACCAACCATAAATTCCACAATCACTGTAGGCAATAGGTGTTGGGTGTAGGGATAGGGACAATGCAGCGTGTAGCTAGAACACAACTAGGGAGAACCCCACGAACAATCAAGGGTTGAGCCACACGAGGGAGAAGAAAACCCTTGATAGCACATAGAACAAGTCAAATTGAATTTCTTCATACTTGTCACTCTTACATTGAAGCCACCTTGTCTTCTTACTTGTTGACTCAAGAGTGGAATTTCATTATGAACAAACCACTTTTACTCATCTTTATAGGTTCTCATTTGGAACCATTCTTTGTGGAATTTCACATATAAGCATCATCATTCCATTCCTTGCATTTTCCTACCATTCAACATATATCACTTTAGGGATCCCAACATTTGGATACATGGACCAGCCCATCCATTTTATGCATTTCTTATTTATCAAATGTTATATCCTTTAGCACCATTACACCTCTTACTTTTGGGGTCCCATGTTGCTCAATACCCGTTGAATTGGGAGTCTAGCTTGTCCTCATAGCAAAGCTAGCACCATTTGCAATTCTCATTTTCATGATGAAAATCCATGTCCCTTTAAACTCCTCCCTCTTATGACCTCTCGGTTTACTCTGACAGAGGCCTTTGTACCACTTGTACTTCATTTTCTTAGTTGTAGCATCATTCTGTCATCCTTGTTTACATCATGAATGATGAGCCGCTATTATATCTCATGGATTATGTTCATAACAACATTGAGTCTTGTTACAATATGTCTTCTCCTCAATGTACGATACCCATTTTATGTTGCTACATTTGACCTTTAGATGTCTTATTGGTTTACTAATATGTATTTGAAAAGCCACCATGCACTTGGCCATCCCCTATGGAATTTCTTAAAACATTTCCAAGTGAGCCTTTCATATTACTCTCTAATAAGTAAAGTTGGAATCCCACCCACTAGACCACTTTCTCCTCGTGCCTTTGTTGAAGAATTATCATTGCCTTAGCTTTGGAAAACCCTCATCTATTGAATTCAACATGTATTTCAGTGGAATGGGTCGATGTCATTAATGGGTACCTTGTATCAAGCAAAGGAGAACTTATTTCCCTTTTGACTTGGTTGTTTCTCATGTTCTCGACTTTAGTGCATCATCACACGATTGAGAATCACACTTGATACATTGGTCTTTCTGTAGATTGTATCAAAATTCACCTCAAATAAGGTGGAGGAGAAATTCTCATATTATTCAGTAGAAGGCTTGGCTAATTAGGGTTTGTAACCCTCCAAAAGAATTTTGAGGCATAAAATAATATTTTTTTGGGTAAAAGTTCTACATCCACTAACATTATTCTACACATACATACTTTTCCAATTACACGCGAATCACCTGAATTAGATTAAGTGTGAAAATTTTATTCTACCCAAAACGTGACCTTCCTTTTTTTACCACTATGATTTGAGATGATGAGAAGTCAAGCCGCATTTTTCATAGAAATGGTACTATTCTTCCAAGCAGGGAGATGAGTTCTAAGGGGATCTTGAATCTCATTCACTTAGATGTATGTCAATTGATTTCAATGTCATCCATATAAGGATCATAATACTATACCACTTCATGATAAATATTCGAAGAAAAATACACCTTCTTCATGAAGGCCAAAATGAGGTCTTCAGTCGATTCTAGGAGTTCAAGGCTTAGGTGGAAAACTAGACAAGAGACAAGATCAAGGTCTTGAAGCCAAATAATGGTACACTTGTAATGACTTCAAGGATTTCTACCAAAAGGTATAGATGAAGAGGAATATGACAGTCTCATACAACCCTCAATAGAATGGGGTTATGGAGGGGAGCAATTGGCCCATCATCATTTCTACCAATGTTATGCTACATTACTAGGAGTTGTTTATGTTTCTTTGGGGAAAAGAATGTAACATTGCAATACATGTGTAGAACATTAATTTGCACAAAACATTGAAATTTTTCAGAGTTTCGGCCAGCTTTTGGATTTTCAGGTATGGGTACATCTCAAAACGTTGGGTTCCTAGAAGTTTCATGCAACATAGGTGGAACATCAATTTTCACAAGATATTAGGGGATGTGCGTATAGAGGAGGAATTCATTAAGGTGATGTAGGTGTAGGATAGTCAAGGATATTTTGTTAACTAATATACATCATATTCCTACATAGAAAAGGATGAAGTTGGAATCTTGAAGCCTAAAGAGGATATTTTTTCAATACAATATGACCTCAAATGCTTACAAGATCTTGATACCATGTAGAGGAAGATAGGTGTGAATAGAGATGTTAAGTTCAAGGAGAATATAACATCTAGGAAGTCTAATGACTCACCACTGTTACTGACCAAGGACAAGTAGCATGAGGCTTTGATGGTGGAGAATCATGCAAATTGTTCTAGTTAAGAGAGTCAACTTCCATGTGAGGAGGAGTCAATATCTCCTTTTAGTTTTGTCAAGAGATTTAGGTGGTTTGAGTAGGCATTGAGGGATGTTCATGAGCATGTGTAGGTTCATAGGAGCACATTCAAGGAGTGCGGACCTTTAAGGAAGTTTCTAAACTACATGGCACTAATGAGCAACATCGCCCAAGAGGAAGTATACTTGGATATTGTTAAAGGAAATCCATCGTAAAGGAAGATGCATAGGACATTGTGTCAAGAACAAAGAGACAACAAGTTCGAGGAAGAAGTACCTTTAGAAAGCTCCTTAGGAAGTACCTTCCTCATTAGGAGGGAAGTGTTAGATGATCTGAGTAGTTTGGGCATATACTTTCACATAGGCCTGTGTTCCTAAGCATGCAGAAGTCACATAATTTACCCTTAACCTTTGCAATTATTTTAATTATTAATGTAATTGACATTTATTAAAAAAGTGACTTACTCCAATGAAATGTAAAGGTTATTTGTTTTAGTTAATTAGATAGGTTTCAACCATTCATATGAGGTAATGATGAAATCTAATAGCAAGAATCAATGACTTTGGTGATTAAAATTGAGGTTATAGTCAACAACTCAATTTTATAAAAAAATAATGGTCCAGACTACTAGAGTTAGAAATTAACAAACCAATGATTAAAATAACTCCATGATTAAAATAACTCCATGTTGCAGCTTTCATAGGACATAATTTTCTGTGAGCTACCTTCGGAGCGTTCTGTACTACAAACAATGCTTTGACATAATCAAAGCCATTGGAAACCAAGTAAAAATTAAATTTTCTGGGAATTTGAATGATTCAGCTTACACTACTTACGAAGGACGATTTCAGGCTAAATTGTTTCACCTGCTCTTAAATATTCAATATCCAACTTTTAACGATTTGACTATTTTTCAAAAGCTGCAAGTTGTCCGGCTACAAAATTCAAATAAACTATGGTATTCACACAACCATATCACGATATGGATGAAGATGAAATTCCTTGTGCACTATATTATGAGTATCAATAATTAAACTTAAAGTGTATAATAAATAAAAGAGAAATGTCTACCTGTTTGCCCTGATGAGGGTGTCACATTTGCAGCAGCTGATTGGACAGAAAATCGGTTGGCGCAAGCATCCTTAAAGTTCTGTGAAATGAGAACCAACTGTGCCGAATTGTGTGAATATTTTACATCGTTCTGTTCGGGATTAGCCTGCAGAATATAAATATTTAGAAAGAAATTATATTAGAGTAGAATCCAAATATGTGACGGAGCTCTTAAAGCATTTCCAGTAGAAGGCTGCGAGATAGGAACGCAGAATAGGTGAATATATAAATAATTCTCATAGCGGTAAATATTAGAAATTCATTAGGTAAAAAGTCTCTGCCTATATCTTATTTTTTTTTTTTCTTCTAATTATTCAATTAAATCTGAAATTATGTCGAAGAAATGGTTACATTGGCAATTGAGTTTAGTTTATGATTTCCATTAACCCAACAAAATCAGGTATTGGTAGCAAGAAAGATATCATATGAAAAACAATAAAATGAATAGATTGACACTTAACATTAGCATGTTTCACTGTTAAATCTATTGAGTAAGAAACAGTTGGGAAAGAAATTTTGATTTATTTTCAATTGGGTATATCTTATTAAATAAATTATTTTGAATTAATCAAAATATATGCAACTAGAATACACAATATAAATATTGAAAATGAAACTGATATTTGCAAGATCTTACCGCATTATATATCGAAAAAAATTCTGGAAGATTTCGAGGGGAAATTATTGATAAAGAAATACCGCCCTGACATGAAAGTACAACAACATTAGCATGTACAATTAAATGGGCTTGAATTAATTAAAGATATTTCACAAAGTCTAAAAGCATAATGTGAATCAAAGGTACTTCAAAAATTCTAAAAGCATAATAGCATAATGTTACTATATCACTAAATGTTGTTAGAAAAACTGATACATGGACATGCCATCAACATACCTCACCAAATGCCTTGGCAATTGTTTCTAGATCAACCTTCCACGGCTGTATTACCGATTCTTCATTTTCATTCTGCTGAGTTAAACAAGCTGGCCGAGTAATTACCATTGGAAGTGAAAATGGTTTAGATGCCGCAACGAGCACACAATGCATTTTTATTGTATCTGTCGTTTGAGTTGCCGTTTGGCCATAAGGACATATCTGATAATCCCGAAGCATTTCAGAAATTACGTAAACCAAATAAATGTGTTAAGAAGTAAACATTTGAACATTACAAAAAACCCATAAAGACTCTATGTTTTAAGTAGCATCATTTTGAAAAAAACATAAATGAATTTGTTGATAGCCATCATTTCAAAGCTCTACTATTCTTCTGAAATGAACATCTCTCGTACGCCAAGTTGGCAAAGAAGCTCTTTTTCAATGGAAAAATATACATGCCTATTTTCATGTTAATAATATAATAACTTTCATAATAATAATATAATGCCTATGCTTATACATTCCTATGTTTAGCATCAACATCGAACTCTATATGTAAACTTTAGCTCCACTCTACTAGTTTTTCAAATAGTTCTCATTCTCCTCTAATATGCCACGTGGCCCCACTATCTACTAGCCCCAATTGGTATGATACTCAAGGAAAGGTAGGAAACAAGTGAGAATTATGTCTTAAACTTTTGTCCCATATTTTTTCTTGGGAAAATAAAAATGAACGTGTACAAATAAAGACAACTTTAGTAAAGTGCTTCTTCCGTCATAAAGGTGAGACAAGCTAATCTTTGATAAGTTATTTAGTGAATCAAAGAGTGTTTTAAACATGTAGAAAACTAACCAAACCATCAGTTACACTAGCTTGTAGCATGAAACTTTCACCTAAAGCCTAGATGAAGAGAACCGGCATTTACATTCATCTTGCGAAAGGAAAAAGGTAAGAAAAATATTTATAATTACTTGTGGACAATCTTAGGATGGAAAGAAATTACATTGCAAGTATAAAATTGAAAATTTGGTGAATTTGGACAAGTTTTAGGCTGCTTTGGCACAAGCACATCGTAGTCTCTAGAAGCGCAGCACCAAAGTGCAACGTAATGTCTAGAAGTGCAAAGCCAACCTCTAAGGTGTAGCACAGCCTATGGAAGCGCAATGCCACCAAAGTTTTACCAATTTAACTCAAGAAACCCAAGTTTTTTCACTAATGGAGGGGAGATCTCAATGAACAAAGGAGGTTAGGAAGCAAATGAAATGAGTTTGGGACCTTTTTGATTTTTATAGGAAAAATATGATTCCCTTTTTAATGAAAATGGGCCCCACATATCTTTCCAAAACATGATTTTTCACCTTTTAAACTAGGCCACTTTGGAGAGCTAAAACCTAAGTTTCTCTTTATCTTTTTGAACAAAGAGACTTCTTCTTCTGGAACCTTGAGATTGCAACCATAAAGCACTTATGAAAATTCATCAAACTTATACAAAGAGCTTCTTATCACAACTCATTTAATGTTGGATTTATGCATGGAATGAGGATGGACCTTGAAACCTTAATGACTTAATGAAGACATGAAACTAAGTGAAATGTTAATGAAATGGTAATGAAAATGATTGATATAAAGAAAACATCCTTTTTATTATGATTCCTTCATATGAGTGAACTAAGAGATCAATATCTGTGATTTTTCCAAAATAATGGAGACATTCCTAGACAAACTAGTGAGTGACCAAATTTTGAGTGACCAAATTTTACTCTGAAAACATAGTGACATGATAAAATTTGACCTTGAGACTCCTAGAAAACTTGGTAAAAGCATATTTGATCACTGGTGGCAGGAAGACAAGACTAACACTAACAAAAGGTAGAACTCTCTTTGATAGGATTTAAGAATCCCTTTCAAGGGTTTCACCTTATGCTCTCACTAAAGGAACCTATAGAATATACATTTAATTGAATTTGAATGTAAAAGCACATTTTTTTCTTTGGGGAAAAAGGGAAAGAAGCATAAACTAAATAACATCACCTCAATATAATACAAATCAACATGAAAGTCAAGTATTAAATATAAATGATATTTACATTCTATCCAAACAGAGGGATGAGGACCATTTAGATTATTTAAAAGCCTATGTTCAATCCAAGATAGATATTTTAACTTTCAAAATAAGTGGTTAGTTGTATACCATTAATGCTTCAGCAAGTCCTCCTACTATGTCAGACTCTTCTCCATAGCCACCTCCAGAAAATTCTATTTGTGAAAGCCACTGCATGAAGTGTGTCAAACTATTTGTCCAGGGGCTCCGCCTTGGCCCTCCCACTACAAAAAAAATAGAAATGTCATTTCATATGTATATATATATAAATAAAATGTTGAATAGATATGTTAGCTCAACTAACTTTTCAAACTAGTGAATTGAAAATACATGTAGAACTATGTGAAAATATGTAATATTATATTATAAAATAAAATAAAATAAAAATAAATAATTCACATGACATTTACATACCACTATCACGTCCATTTGTATAGAATACAATTAGTGCCATTTGAACATTTGGTTTTTGAGGAACACAGTGCAATAAAACAATACATTTATGTAAAAACATTTAAATTATCTAACATTACATACATAACTAAAACAAAATTGAAAAAAGTTAAGATCAAATAATAATAATAATAATAAATCAAAATTCTTTCCACAATTTTCCTTTTTCCTCTAATAATTCAGCCTAAGTCTATTATATTTATAGACAAAATCTAGAATAATATTATTTCAAATTTTATGTTCAATCTACTTTTACTCCAATATAATTCATCCACTTTGTATAACCATTAACCCTTTCTCCTGGACAGAGAAGTTCTAAAATATTCCAGTATCTAAAATGTTCCTAGATAAATTCTAAAACATTTCGAAATTTGCCATCAACCTGAATTCAGAACCAAAACATTACCCCATAAAAACTCGTTGCCAAACCATTAAATTGATTAAGGGAATCGATCCATTAATAAAAAGACATTCGTCTTACAGTTGGTGCCAAACCATTAAATTGATTAAGAGAATTAAGATATTCATCTTACAGTCAAGCAGCTTTAGAACTAAGAAATAAATAAGTTTTGCATTGATTAAGGGAATCGAACCATTAATAAAAAGGCATTCATCTTACAGTCAAGCAGCTTTAGAACTAAGAAATGAGTAGACATGTACCTGGTCATCCTCGTATTCTCTAGTAAAAGCGCTGCACGCAACGGATAACATGTATACAACCGAGTGAGAAGACAGAAGCATTCTGGAAGTATGATAACAAGCTACCAATGTGGTAAATAATTCTACTATTCAGATAAATAACGTCACCTCAAAATTTTTTGAATGGATTCTGTTCGAAGATTGCCCCAGTATGGAGCGAGGGCTGCTGTTCCTTCCACCACAAAGACCAAGTGTCGTTCATTTGAGGTCACCTCCGAAGCCATCGATGGCACGAACGTCTAAAACGATCTAATTGATGGCTTTTTAGGAGTAATGGATTCGCCTCCGCAGTCACGCCTGGCTCTGAAACGCGCAAGATGGCTTTTAAGATATTTTAAACTCCAATAATGGATTCCCTCCACAGTCACGCGTGGCTCTGAAAGGCGCAAGATGGCTTTTAAGATATTTTAAACTCCAATAATGGATTCGCCTCCGCAGTTATACTTCGCTCCGAAATAACATAAGAACGAACAGAATAATTTGTCCAAATCGATCTGAGAGATAGGTTTGAGTATATATATTTGTGGGAGATTTCATTTTAGGGTTGGTTTTACCCTAAACTGAATTTATATATTCAAATTTTTTTCACAGAGGGGCAATTAACTCATTTTTTAATAATTTGACCTAGTTCATGGTCCAGAAAATTAAATTTTTTACGGGATCAAATGTCTCCGAAGCCCATGGGTTAGATTTTGTTAATTTAGCCGGCGAGCAAAGGTGACAGGTCCAGTTACAAATCTCTTCGAAACCCAAAAAGTTAAAACTTGCTAATTTAGTCGGCCGGCCGCTCGATCTTTTTTAGTTGATGTACCTCGTTCACGTTTAGAAGAACAAGCCATTTAAACTTAAAATTTCTAAAAAGATATTTTAACGGGAGGAAATCAAATATAAAAATATAATTGTGGTACATTGTCATGATTCGATCTACCTCGTTCACATTTAGAAAAACACATCATTTACACTTAAAATTCCTCCACAATTATTTTAAATTGACTTAAAATTTCTAAAAAGATATTTTAACGTGGGGAAATCAAATATAAAAATATAATTGTGGTACATTGTCCTAGAATGATGGGAGGCTCATTAAATTGTAAAGACAAAGCCAAACGTCCCACCTTCGTTTTTTAAGCAAAATAATTATTATAATACAAACCATTAACCACGCTCTCTTTATCTTTCTATTTTGGGGGGGTTTATTTATTTGGTCTTTGTCTTAAAAGCATTGCGAGGGGCTAGAAGAAATTAATCATCGTAACGGGTCCACTTAGCGGCCGTTGAGGGATAAAAAAAACGGTTAACCCAATAAGCATGTGTTATGTTCACTCTCAAGTGAGAAACTTAATTTTAAAATGTTAATTGGTTTTAATATTGAATATATTTATTTAATGTTTATATAGAAAAAGCCTAAGCATGATTAGATGTTTTCCCATTAAGTTTTGAACCAATAACTTCTTTTATATTGTTAAGTGCCTTAACAAAAGGCTCTATTATCATCTATTCTACACCAAGTAAGCTATATCAAAAAAATTATTACATGTTAGACACTACTTGAGAAGTTATTATCTTTATGCATGTTAATTTTTTAAATAGATTATTAAATAGATTACTTGAAAATTAAAATAACATTTCATTTTTACTAACAAAAGGCTCTATTATCATCTATTCTACACAAAGTAAGCTATATCAAAAAAATTATTACATGTTAGACATTACTTGAGAATTTTAAGTTATTATCTTTAAGCATGTTAATTTTTTAAATAGATTACTTAAAAATTAAAATAACATTTCATTTTCACTCTATCGGGATGAGCAATGTGGCAGGCAGAGTAATTAATGGGCGATGGTGTGTAAGGCAGGACAGGGCAGCCAGGTCTCAAGATATGATGGTCACAGGCAACTGGATCGGTGAGAAGGATCCCCGATCAGAGCGAGAGGACAGCAGGGTACCGAGGAATGACGGTGGAGGTGTCAGGACGTCAGACACAAGGCAGGGAAATGATTGCGCGAAGGCATGGGACAGTAGAACGGTCAGGGAGGTGGAGTTTAAGTGCATGAAGAAGGGAGGCATAAGGAAGAAAGGGTGGCGAAGAGGGACGAGAGAACTTGCATGCAGGAAGACAGGAGAGAGCGAAGGTAAGCGGCAGAATACAGCCAGGAGAGAGCAATGATTAGGAAGCAGAGCAGAAAGAACAGGGACGCACAGGCCGAAGCCAAGAAACGAGGAAAGAATGGCAGCAGAAGGGAGCAGGGCGGCAGGTAGGTGGATGAGAAACAGGGCTGGAGATGGGGACCAGGGCCGAGGGGGCCAGGACGTGAAAGGCAAAGGAAAATTGGAGGAGGGTCCTGAGCAATTTTATATTCCTGTATATGAAGTTTCTGAGGACGAGAGCGAAGACAATGAAGTTGCTTTTGAGACGGCAACAGAGGGGAATGTTAACCGCGATCGAAAGGAGAAGATTACAGGAAACAGAGCCATCAAAAGAGGCCGGGAGGAAGATGAAGGTAGACAGGAGTTGGGTGATGAGGAAGGGAGAGGCAGGTGGAGGCGAGGGCGAGGACGCCGAGGAAGGGGAGGCCAGAGTAGGCGGGGAATAGCTGACGGACGAAGCAGGTGGGGTCGCCGCTGTCGCGAAGGCACAATGGAAGACGGGGAGACCAATGCGGGAGCGAAAGGAAGACAGGGGAGGAGGACTATAGAGACAAGGGTCTGAATAGCTGAGAGAGCCTATAATGAGAAGACAAACCCGAAAATCAGAAGAATAATTGAGCACTGGGAGGAAGAGGCCATTCAAGCACAGTCTGAGGAAGAAATGGAGGACTCGATGCATCTTATGCCGGATCCAGGCCATACCCGAGGCTGAATGACACTGTATAAGCAATCCCTTCACCTATATTGGGTCATGAAAAGACTTATGGCTAAAGCCATGGAGCAGATAGCCTTAGAAATGGCTAAATTGTCACAGGGAATACCAAACTTGAAGAAAGAGCTGAAGAACATCCTTATCACCCTACTCATGCAAGACAAGAGGCTGGAGGATCTTCAGCCTCAACTAGAGGTGAATGGCTTGGTGATCAAGAAGGAGAAGGAGCGGCAAGAGGACGCTGGGAATCAATGAAGAAAGGCATGTTTTTTTATGTAGGTAGAAAATGCAAATTTTAGTTTCCTTTAGCTATGTATACTAGTTATGATAAGACTTACTTGCAACTAAATGTCAATAGTAATAGTTACAAGGTGAATGTTTACAAGGCCTAGAAAGACAGCATGAAAACCTTTTATTTTTGGTCAACAGTCAAAAACTATAGGTGGTCAATAAACCCGGTTTCCCCTAGGGGCAGGATGAGACCACCTTAAGATTGTAATGGTTTCAATTTTGATAATAGAAAATGGTAACTCCTAAGCTTACAAAAAAAAATAACATTTCATTTTTATTATTCATTTTAGTTGAGAAATTACAAACTTTTTTATGAATTATTTAGAAATATATTTAATTTAAGTGATTTGAGGTATCCATAGTTGTTTACTGAGAAATAACCGAGAGGGCTGTGTTACATCTAATATAGGTGTAAACATAAGTATGTAACATATTTTAAATATAGGCTCCAATGAAAAAATAATTCAAAGTCGAAAGTGATATGGGGATGAGGGTAAAAATTAATGTTCTCTGATTAATAAAATGTTAAAAGTAATAAATAAAAGGTTAAAAAAGAATAAATATAAGAGTTAAAAGTAATATAAACCCCAATAGCTCAATTAATAATAACAAGTTAAAGTAATAAAAATAATAAAATTTAATTTTTATTATGGTATTTACTCATGAATAGGTTTTGTTACAATACCAAGGGCTAATACCATGGATTATGAATACCACATGACCAAAAACCATAACTTACTTCATAGTCAAAATATTTTATAACAATATAATAAGATTCTTAACCATGGATATTCGGCCCCACTTTGCTATTAATCTTATGAACTTGTGAATATGCTTACTTACAATACCATGGATTATCAATACCACATGCCCAAAAATCATAAACCATAACCTATTTTACAATCAAAATATTTTATAAATATTGTGTTTTAATTTTAGTTTATAACACTTTTTCATTAAATCTAAAAGAAAAAAGTTATTGTTGCTTTTGCGATATATCTAAACCCTTTATCCTCATCACTATTAAACATATTGCCATATAAATTAAATCAAGGTCTAATAAAATTTAAAATGGAATATTTTATATATAAGATGTAAAATTGATATAATAAAATAATATTATTAATAATAAACATAGATCCAACTTAACTAAGGATCCAAGCAATTAAATCAACAAAAGTGACTAACAATAATAGAGAAAAGATATTGCATGATTCTTTTAAGTTTTTCATTATTGTATTTTCTTTGACATGATTGACCCAAAATATAGGTTTAATATTATACAACCAATTGATTTTTTTTTTTTTTTTTTTTATTTAGATACTTTCTTAAACACAATATAATGGGATCAAATTTAAGTGAGAGAGGGTGATTTGGGGAGAGGGGAGTAGAGTGTGAAATAGTTCTTGGGCAGAGAGAGAGAGAGAGAAAGAGTGATGGGGCAAGAGAAATAGAGGGAGGTGAGGGTGAGGCAAAGAGAGAAAGAAAGAGAGAGAGTAGAGGAGAGAGAAGGGGAGAGAGAGAGGGAGAGAGAAAGAGGGAGAGAGAGAGGGAGAGAGAGAGAGAGAGAGATATCAAGATGGAGGGGGAGAGAATGAGAGGAAAGAACAAAAACATAGAGACATAGAGGTGGAGACAGAGAGGGATTGGGAAGGGAGAGATGGAGAGAGAGTGAGGGAGAGAGGAGAGGAGGGAGGAGAGGTAAGAAGAGAACACAGAGATAGGGAGAGAAGGGGAATAGAGAGAGATGGATTCACATAGATGGAGGGGAAAGAGAGATGGAGAGAGGGAGGGAGATAATGATAGAGTTGGAGGGAAGAGAGAGGGAGAGAGTGATGGATGGGGGGAGAGAGATAGAGGGAGGTGGGAGAGAAAAGGAGAGAGAAAGGACTCAAGAGACAGAAGTGGGGAGAGATACAAAGAGGGGAAGAGAGGAATTGGAGGGAGAGAGAGAGAGAGAGGGAAGAGAGGGAGTTGGAGGGAGAGAGAGAGGGAGAAAAGAAAGATACAGAGGGAGAAAGGTGGGGAGAGAGAGGGAGTGACAAGGGAGAGATGGAGAGAGAGTGAGGGAGAGAGGAGAGCGGAAGAAAGAGAGGAGAAAGAGAGTGAGAGAAGGGGAAGAGATAGAGATGAAGAGGGAGGGAGAGAGAGATAGATAGATATGGAGAGAGAGAGTGTATGTTTGGGGGGTGAAATAGAGAGAGGGAATAAGAAAGACACACACATACACACACACATATATATATATGATATAATATTATATAATTATCCTAGATCCATCTTAACCCAAATATATCAAGCACCAAGAGGGATCAAATATCTCGAGGTGAAAAACCTTTTCTCAAGTTTCATACTCAAAAAATAGGTTTGCACCTCAAGAGACCCCAGATATATCAAGTGCCAAGAGGGATCAAATATCTCGAGGTGAAAATCTTTTCTCAAGTTTTGTACTCAAAAAATAGGTTTGTACCCCAAGAGATTTGATCCCTCTCAATGCTTGATAGATTCGGGGTTAAGATGGATCTATGATGGTTCATATTGTTAGAGATCTCTCGAAGAGAATTGTGTAATTGATTTAGTAAATCTAATGTTATGGATGGTTCGTCCATCCATGATCATGGACCAAAGATCTTGTGATGATGGATAGAGTAACCATCTGAAATGTTTATGGATTAAATCTAATACATAGTTCGAAGTCTCCAACAACATATATAATTTATTAAACAAAATTACAAAATAAAAATATTAATATCTATCAATCTAGTTATTTTAGATGTTTTCCTTATAAAAGAAAAAACTCAATGAAAAATCTCATCCATATAAAGATTTCATGTCTTCAAAAATATATAATTTCAGATTAAAAATATCATTTTAAGTCGTTGATTTCTCAGTGTATATTTAAATGTTCTCAAATATATTTCTAAATTATTTTAATTAATTATAGATAAGGATAAGATATTCCATAATATTTAAAGATCACTTTTTTTTAATTATTTGAGAAAATTAAATTGACATTAGCCTCAAGGATTAGTTTAATTGGTTGAGTCTCTAATGATTAAAGCAACTTTTCTATTGAGAAGTTAAGAGTTCAATTCTCTTGCTAGGGGTCATCTCCGTGGTTGAGTTAGATCTACTAAGTATGAAAATTCCATGGACATTGTGATCATCAATATCAAAGACCATAAGCCACATTAAATAAATAAAAAAAACAAAAACTCAATTAACATTTAAATTATAATTACAATTATTATTTTTTCAATTACGATTAATTACTTTTCAAGGAAAAACCTTACGATTAACATATCAATATTTCAATTATTATATTTCAAAGTGATATTCTTAATATTTGAAAAGGAAACCCGATTCTTTAATTTTTATTAATATATTTCTAAGTGTTGTTCATAACTATTTAAACAAAAAGCATTGTTATCTCACTTTTCCATATTTTGTTTTTTTTCACATGTGAGAAAACCTATCATAACTCAGTCGTCAAACCAATAGTGAGAACAACCATCTCTAACCAACAGTGAGAACAACCATCTCTGGTTGCTAACTACGAATGCAGACTGACTCATCCCTATTAATCAAGGAAAACCATGCCACCTGGAATAACCCATTGGTGATCCATAAAGGGGACTCATCCCTATTAATCAAGGAAAACCATGCCACCTGGAATAACCCGTTGGTGATCCATAAAGGGGCACGCTTTCACTCCTACATATTTTGTTATTATGATTATAATTTTTAAATAATATTAAATTAATGATATTTTGACTTTTTTCTTAAAAAGAAAATGTCATAATAAAACTCAATAATAATTTATTTGATATTACACATCAATAAATCAAGAAAGAAATTAAATACAAGTTCTAAGTAAGATAAAATTCATATGGAAAAATTATACAAAAGTTGAAGGGAAAGAAATAAGTATATTTTTATTTTTCAAGGAAATAAAGTTAAATTTGTTATGATGTTGTAGGATTTAACATTTCAATAAATTAATATATAGACTAAGAATTCACATTATCTTCAATGGATTAGGGTTTCAAATATATATTATAAAAATCAAAATTGGCTTTTACTATTTTAAGATATTGATAAATGATAATTGATTTACTTGTCATGCATGTGTTTTCTCATATGTTAGAGAGAAATATGGATCAAGGGAAAAAAAGTATCATGAAATGCAACTTGATGTTTTATTAATGAATTCTTGCAGCACATACAAAAATTGTGATGTCATATGATGTGTAATCAATAAAATTTCATTAAAAAGACCTTATGGTTGAGGTGTATGCAAACTAGTTTAGGATCATAAAATCTTAGGCCACAAATGATATGCACTATTGTATGGACTAATCTATGATATAAGGCTTGAGGTCAATAATGAAAATAAGACAATATAATCAACTTGGATATTTCCATAAGTTGAGGAGGCTAAAATAAGTGTAGGACTTGATTTTTGACATGAAATAAGTCCCAATAAGTACTTATACATAAACCTATTTGAAGAAAAAATGGTTGAGTCAGTAAAACGTATTGTCAAATACAACTACAATAGCTAAGTTTTAAAAATGCTTGATAATATAACTGCTAATTTTGCAATTTGATTGATTTAGTAGGAAATGAAAGATGCCAAAATCCACACATTGGAATACAAAATTGTAGTACATAGAGTTGACCAAGCTTACTTGAAATATATCAGTAATTATTAACGTATCCTATCTAGTTTCACTAGAAAATCCTAAATACTACTAAGCTTTGGTTCACTTTCTTATTTTAATTCCATATAGGAGTATTCCACAATCATTTTTTAATCGACTTGATTAAACCACATCCCAACTTTACCCTCATCTCCTATGAAAGACACCTTAATATTCCTTAGTGTTTTACTATGTGACTATGACTCCTATCAATGCTCCCATTCCCCTTAATTCTTGATAGGATTTTCGATTCCACATCCCATAGTAATACATGCATAAATCCCAATCCTTACCAACTCTCCACTCTCAACTATTCATCATATGATCAAGGCTTTAGAACCAAGCCTTAAGTTGAGATGATAACCTTTTGTCCCTTTCTTGTTAATCCCTTTTGTTATAAGCATGAAGGCATTAAATTCTCAAAACCATGCTCTATTGCCTCTAGCCTCATTCTCATTATGTCCATATACTTTGAAAGCCAAATTTATGATGCAAGGAGATTCAAGTTTCTCTTAGGTTACTTTAGGGCCTAGATATGTGTGATGAAGCTAGATATATGGGGTCCATGTTGACCTTTATGGATCTGGATGATTTGGGGTCCAAATCATTCTTGGTGTGTTGACTTATTCAAGGGCCAAATGTCATATTGGTGTTCTTGTCTGAAAAGTGGGACCCATACTAAAATACACTTCAATTTATTTGATCCTCTAGCCTCGAATTTTTGACAAACACTTGGTAAGATTCCCCTCATCGAACAAGATATGCAATTAGTTTTGATGGCTTAATTTTATAGAATTATTCACCAATCATATTTATGTTTTTTTCAACTGATGGGATTGTTTATAGAATAAATCTTGGTACTACGAAACAAGCTAGGAATCTCTCCATTGTTCCCACATATTGATACAAATATACCCTTTATGCTTATACTTTGTTCCCTTGACTTAAGTGACTTCAGAACTTCTATTGAAAACATGCTCTACACACCTCAGTCCTTGGTAGAATTAAAACCAATGAATTCAGTATTGAAATCAAACATGTAGGCTAACCCCATTGTTTTATTTTCAACTCTATCAATGTTGGACATGATGTTTTCAATGATTGGTAATGTGATTAACCTTGGATATTGATGTATAGTCATTAATGTGAAGAAAAATACCAAATTGGTTGTTTAGGTCATTGGTAGAGAACCATCATAGTAAAAAAATAATTAAAGAATCCTTAAAACCATTATGAATAAAGATAGTGGATGAATGTTTTAATGTCCTATTGGTTGAAATCACTTTTCTTACAAAACATCATCTCATATGCCCATGTAAACTGTGTATTTTGATGACCCTCAAAAATACCTTTCAAATGGTATATGATAGTCCAAAATAATTCTAAGGGTTGAAGAGATGATGCAGGTTTAAGTTGAGAGGTCAACCTTTGTTGAAGAAGTTCAAAAGTTTGAGCTCTCTGTAAGGTAAAGAAGAAGCATGTGTAAACACAGGGTATCTCAGTTCTTCAAGGTATTATAGTTGTTCTGAGAAATAAAGTTGTTGGGTAGCTCAGGTGTTTAGGATGTTCTTCTCTAGTTCAATCATGAGGTCTAAACCAAACTTTATTCCTATCCATACAGGTTGATGATATGGAAGGAGTATGTGGTAAGTGAAATGGCACTAACTAGGCGTGGATGATGGCATAACAATTTGTGTAAGTGGCATGTGGTATTTATATTTGGAGTTTTTAGAGGGACAATTAGGTAAATCTCATGTGACATGTGGCACCGCTTGATATTAGCCACATGGAAAGGATGATGTAAGCATGTAAATAGAATATGATGTGGAAAACCATCAAGATTTTTGCTAAAGTTTTGTGTTTGTAGCTAATATTTCGTGTTATAGAATTTCCAAATTTCTATGGGAATCAGATGATGCACCTTGAATGAGATCCTTTTCCAGGCTCTTCAAAGTTCATACCTCAAAGAAGAATAATGGTGGGACCACACGAAGTGGCTAGTGCAAGTTAATTTGGAGTAGAGACCAAGTGGAACCTGAACAAGAATTAGTTCAACAACTCAACAATTTAGGATTTCAAGTTTTGGGTGGTTTTATTGAGCACGACATAAAATAAGGCCCAAACTCGAATAGGATCATAAGCACATTTTGGTTTAAATATTTGGTCACAATTGTGGCCTTATGGAATAAGGATCTCAAACTTTCAATAAATTGTCTTATTAATAATTTGACATCAAGATGAGTTATGAAA
Source organism: Pinus taeda (assembly GCA_000404065.3). Lineage (NCBI taxonomy): Eukaryota > Viridiplantae > Streptophyta > Pinopsida > Pinales > Pinaceae > Pinus > Pinus taeda. The sequence continues at coordinate 87,684 of APFE030435915.1, read as the reverse complement.
GAGAAGAGCTTACTACATAGTTAGACAATAAATGAAGGAAAAAACTAGAATATATGTAATTAGCTAATGCAAAGTGATGGATAACCTCTAGTAGAAATAATAGCACAAGATTGAGTATGCTAGCTGACACAATCTCAACTAAATATTTAGAAGAATTAAATGAAAAGCATTGTTGGTCGAATGAAATGGTGAGTTGTTTGAAAGTATGAGAAAAGGAGCACAGTGTCGAGGAGATCTAGAGAAAATTGTGACTGGAATAAACTGCAAAAGTCCATGAGCCAAAAAATAATTAATTAGGGTATTTGTTCTTAAGCAATGTATAATTAGAGTGAATAGGAAGATAAACAAAGAAGTGAAGTGAGTGTGCAATATAGCTAGAGTGAGTGCACAAAGTAGAGTGAATGAAAATTGAGAGAAATAAAACCTGATAGTGAGTGAGTAACATAAGAATAGTGTTGTGTATAACATCTCTATGGGTGTATCTATATAAGAGGGAAGATATTCAGAGGGTGTATGTCATTTTCAGATGATGAAGTGACTACATGATCAGGGGCTCATGTCCCAAGTGTCGTAAAATACTCAAAATGGAAAGTGCTCAAAATTGGCTCGAACCTAAACGACCGGATAGAGCTCGTCCTCCCGATTCCGGCGCCGCAAATGGTTCGAAAAAAGGTCGCGCTACCAGCAAGCCTAGTAATAGGAAGCTTGGCTTGTATACTCCTTTGCTGGTACCTTCTAGAACATGGGAGAGCATCTCTATGGATTTTGTAGGAGGTTTGCCAAAATCTAGAAAGCAGCATGATTATTTATATGTAGTAGTTGATTGTTTCAGCAAAATGTGTATACTTATGCCTTGTAAGAAAACTATAACTGCTGAACAAACTACTGAATTATTTTTTCATCATGTATGGATTCACTTTGGTTTGCCTACTTCCATTATTAGTGATAGGGATTCCAGATTTGTGGGGAATTTTTGGTCCAACCTATGGGAGATGATGGACACAAAGTTGAAGAAGAGTACTACTTTCCATCCGCAAACAGATGGAAAAACTGAAGTTGTGAACAGAACCATTGTGCACCTCTTGAGAG
>APFE030435915.1:52170-86575 GCA_000404065.3 Pinus taeda | reverse complement strand
AAATGTCAAAGTGTGAATTTGGAAAGACTTCTTTGGTTTATTTTGGACACATAGTAGGAGGAGGTGCTTTGAGGATTGATCCTGCTAAAATAGAGGCTATTGTGAATTGGCCTACTCCCAAATCCATAACAGAGGTAAGAAGTTTTTTGGGTGCAGCTCAATATTGGAGGAAGTTCAGCTCTAACTTCTCTTCTATAGCAGCTCCTATGCATGTAGTGACAAGTGTGAAGCATGCTTTCCAATGGGGAGGCAAGCAGCAAAAAGCTTTCGAATCTTTGAAAGAGAAGATTAGTTCAGCTCCGGTCCCTGCATTACCGGATTTGAGACAGCCATTCGAGATACAAACCAATGCTAGTGATTATGCCATGGGTGAAATTCTTCTACAGCATGGTAAGCCTATTGTTTTTCATTCTGAAACTTTTAATGGTGTTGTTGTAAATTATCCTACCTATGATAAGGAGTTGTATGCATTGGTACAAAGCGTCAAAAAGTGGAAACACTATTTGATGGGCAAAGAAACTGTTATACATACTGACCATCATCCCTTACAGTACTTGCAATCACAAAGAAAGTTACAACAGTCACGACACTTCAGATGGATGGGCTTCTTGCAACAATTCCATTTGGTAATAAGGTACAAGAAAGGTACTCTGAATAAAGTTGTTGATATGATTTCAAGGCCTATTATTGGTGTTGTTACTTTACTTAAGAATGATTCCATTATACATGATAGTTACATAGAACAGTATGCATCTGATGATGACTTTAAAGATGTGTGTACGAGCTTGAGTAAAGGGAATCATGTAGAGGAAAATGACTATCACATGCATAACAATTTGTTGTTTCATTTCGGAAAGTTGTGTATACCACAGGGGAAGAGAATAAATGTCATAAGAGAAGCTCATTCTTCTCTTATTGCTGGCCATTTTGGTGTAAGCAAAACAGTTGCACATCTACAGAGGTATTGCTATTGGCCTCGCATGGTAGGTTCTATTTCAAGGTTCATAAGAGGTTGTTCATTATGTGCTACCAGCAAGCCTAGTAATAGGAAGCTTGGCTTGTATACTCCTTTGTTGGTACCTTCTAGACCATGGGAGATCATCTCTATGGATTTTGTAGGAGGTTTTCCAAAATCTAGAAAGCAGCATGATTATTTATATGTAGTAGTTGATCGTTTCAGCAAAATGTGTATACTTATGCCTTGTAAGAAAACTATAACTGATGAACAAACTGCTGAATTATTTTTTCATCATGTATGGATTCACTTTGGTTTGCCTACTTCCATTATTAGTGATAGGGATTCCAGATTTGTGGGGAATTTTTGGTCCAACCTATGGGAGATGACGGACACAAAGTTGAAGAAAAGTACTGCTTTCCATCCGCAAACAGATGGAAAAACTGAAGTTGTGAACAGAACCATTGTGCACCTCTTGAGAGGATATTGTAGCGAACATCCCAAGCTTTGGGATGAAAATTTGCACTACATACAGCATGCTTACAACCGTGCCAAGCACTCTTCCACAAACACCTCACCGTTTGAAGCTTGTTTTGTTTACTTGCCAAAATCGCCTCTTGATTTCATTCTTGAGAAAGATGTCGCCATTGAGGGACATAGTGATGTTGACAAAGCTCATTCATTCATTGAAATAATTTAGCAAATACATCAGCAAATTCAAAAACAACTTGAGAAAAGTCAACGCAAGTACAAGGAAAGACACGACAAACATAGAGCCGATCACAAGTTTCAAGAAGGGGATGAGGTATGGTTGTACATTAGTAAGGAAAGGATGCAAGGAGAAGGTAAAACACTGAAGCCTATTCATTATGGTCCATTCAAAATCCTCAAGAAGGTTGGAAATAATGCTTTTCATTTAGATTTTCCTTCCTACATGCAAATGTATTCTGTTGTTAATGTGGAGAACTTACATTTGTATGAACCTCCTTTGATCGTTGATCATGAAATCACTGTTTAGCTACCATCTATAGAAGATTTCTCACCATAATATTTAGATGAGCTGAAAGAAGATACAATCCTTGACAAAAGGACACGCACTTCAAGGAGGGGCAATGTAGATTATGTCCGGGTTGGTTTCAAAGGCAGCAAACCGAACAAGGCAAAGTGGATGGAAGTGGACAGAGTGAGGGAACTGTACCCTCACCTCTTTAATAGGTAGTTGAAGGCTTTTGGGGTCCAAAAGCTTCCCAATGGGGAGGCGTGATCAGGGGCTCATGTCCCAAGTGTCGTAAAATGCTCAAAATTGAAAGTGCTCAAAATTGGCTCGAACCTAAACGATCAGATAGATCTCGTCCTGCCTATTCTAGCGCCACAAACATTTTGAAAAATGGTCGCTGTATGTGAAAGTTACGTTGAAAACAAAATCGCCCAATAACCCTTAATTTTTTGAATTTAAAAAAAAAAATTAGAAAAAGAATATTCCACAGAATATTCCTTGGAATATTCTTTTGGAGCGGGCCAATTAGAAGCTGCCACGTGGCAAGCCTGGAGGCTGCCACATGGCCCAGGATGACGTCAGCACATGTATTGGGCGCATTTCCAAAATTTTTGGTGGGGTTGTGAATTGAACCCCTGACCTACCGTTTATTAACCCTGCGCGTTACCATTGGGCCACAAAAGAATTCATTGAAATTTAATGGAAACGTTTTATATTTAATGTTTGAAATTTCTACGAGCAGGAAAAGAAGGGGGCCAACCCCCATGCCATATGTCCAAGCGCCTGGAACCGTGGGCCCAACCTAACCACCAGCGCGCAATCCAAGAAGAACTGGAATGTGGTCACATGCGCCATAACTCAACAGTCAGTTAAACTGCGGTTATAGTTGGCGGATTTTTTGGCGGAGCGCCAAAATTTGGTGGTCCTGCTATAATTGGCGGAGCTTAACTAAAGTTAGCTGGAGTTCTTTTAGGGGAAACTGGAAGTTGGGAGTAAATAGCCATAACTTTGGCTAAGAAAGGCGGTTTTGGACGAATTTGTTTTTGATTTTGCGTATTTTGGACATTCTGAAGCCATTGGCAGAGGTCTTTCAGCCATCAGAGGTCATTTCCATAGGTTTTGGAGCAATGGAAGTTCTAGGAGCCACTAGGGCCCAGTATTGTCAGAATTGTATCAAGTTGCAGGTATCCATTAGAGGTGAACCAGCAGTCAATCCTAAAAGATTCATGTGTTCTGAATCCGATTTTACAGTCTATTTCACCTGTAGAGACTTCTATTCAGCTGTAAATTCATTTTGAGCATTTAATTAAAATGAGGACTGGCCCATTTGGGAGCCTTGGACCCAGTAGACGTAGCCCAGGAGGGGTGAACTGCTTCATCCACTTCTTTTGCATATGTGGTTGATTTATTTTGCAGAACAAATTCGTTTTTATGTGTTAAACAGTAAAAGGAAATAATTTTGCTATGCTTGAATGGATCATGAACAGCTGAAAATTTCATTTGTTTCTTTACTGCAAGACATGGGAATCTTTTAAACATGTTTACTACTGAATTGAATACCTTGCAAACCTTTTTCATGTAGTTTCAAATTCAAATCACTAGATGTGACTAGTGACAACAAATTTTAAACTACATCAAAGAACACTACAGGAGGTCTTAATTTGAAATTACCGTGAAAGAGTAGATCGAACTTGTAAAAGCAAGGTGGTTCCTAAGCAATGTGAGGTTGATTCCTTTAAATAAGTTGGTTCTTTCTAATCTAAGTGGTTTGTAGCCTCCTATGAGTGGGTGCTCACAAAATAATTGATGTTAATATAGTGAGTGCATTTAAAAAATGTCATAATAAAAACAAGTGTTGGTAGTTTTTCTCGTAGAAGGGTTTCCATGTTAAAATCACTAAATACAATTGTGTATGAATTTTATTGTGTGATTGTTCCACTTTTGTTTAAAAGAAAGAAAATTTGAAAATTACTAATTCACACTAGTAGAAAATGAGAAATTAGTGACTAGGTGACTTAAAAAGTTAGTCACTCTAGCTTTTCCATGTGAAAACTTACAAAAAATGAGCAATCTTAAGGGACCCAACTAAGAACAACTAACATAAATGAATAATTTAGTCTTGGGTGAGAATATATGACTAGATAATAGGTAATGTAACTAAAAATGGCTAAAGTGAATGACTAATTTAGTCTAGGAACAAAAATACGACTACCTAAAAAGGGCTACAATAATACGAATCATACATTTATATTAATCATTTTAATTATGTACAACAAGCACCATTTCAATGAATGTAAAGCCACTAGGTACCATAATCAATAAACTACCCAAGCCCATAGGAAGATATCACTACCTTAGACATATAGTTCAATGTAATATCAATGAAATACATATGTTCACTACCATCAACATAATGCACATGCATGTTTCCAATGATGTAAGATACATGCTTTTCACCCTTAATAGGATACACTACTATCACCATTAATAGAAATTTACACATGGAAACCACCATCATCAAAATACACATGCTCATTACCATCACTGGAATGTTGTTATGTTGTGTAGGATAGTGTGCCTTTGAAGAAGCTCTATGAGGTTTAGATATTGTGAAAAGAACATAGAACATGAGAGAAATCATTAGAGCTTGGTCATAGAAAAAACATAACAAGAATCCAAGTGATATTTAGAGGTGTTACACAATATTTTGTCACACCTCACGCACTTCCCTTTGACATAAGCCAAAGTGCTTGAAACATGGCAATCATGCAGTGTACTCACACAGATATGCAACTCAGATCCTCCCTAAAATAATGATGGAAAGATGCCTTAAGATTCCCATGAAGAAAAGGGCTCTAAAACCCTAATTTAAGGATCATCACTCCCCTAACACTGGGACCTGTACTGATCGCTAGTTTCACTATACTAGCCTCGCAATTCCAACACACTTTTAGCTTAGATAGCCGTGATGATCCCTAAAAGGAAATTTTTCCCAAAGGAGACAAGAAGCTTCGTGATATAGAGGCTTGTAGAATGATGAGCTGGAGGTTGTTTGATGTGGATGAGGTTGAGTTCTCTCAACTTGGCCCTTTGCTCTTATTCCTATGAGATACCTCCTTGAGATGAGGGTCTTCTCCTATCTTTGGAGAGATCTTAACTCCCTTTCCCTTCCTATATATGCATTCTCCCCCATTCTCAAATGGTTGGTCTTTGGCTATTTTCACCCTTATGCTAACATTGTGCCTACATGATACTCATTTGGCTTGGAGAAGGAGTGCTTGGAGAGCTTGAGCTTGGACTTGGACATTCACTCAAGCAGAGATTATTGACATGAATTCTTGGTTGTATGCTCCCTCCTTTATTATATTAATATATACAACTGCTGGTTCACTTTCCATAAATGTGTGTGTTAATGCATCATTTATCTTAATGCTCCTTGATATGTTAAGTAGGTTACTTTCGATTATGATATTTGTACTTGTATGCTTTGTTGTGTCTTGATCTCTTGTATATGCATTCAAACACTGTGAGTTGTAGGACCGAGCTCGTGGCACAAGCATTTTGACGTCTTAAACAAAGGAGGACGTTATAGCATCAGAATGAGGCAAGCCATCTTCCTCTTCTCCTATTTTGATTGTAACTTAGGAAAGTGTCTAGTAGATTGCCATGTAGGTTGCTAGTCCCACTCATTGGGTTAGAGGGATCATCTTTGTCTGCAGAGAGGATTTTCCTAGACAATAAAATGGCGACTCCGTTGGGGAAGATATAACCTTTCCATCCATCTCTTCAATCTGATCCTTTAATTAGTTTGACGAATTGTCGATTTCTCAGCTTGTATGCATCAGTTTGGGTTTATACAGTTAATGATTGTTGCCTTAGAGTGATAATTCTGAAGTGATCCTTGAAATATTTTTTGTTTTTCTTCCATATTACTCGCTCAACGTGAGTTTTATCAGTGATATGTGTGCTAGCAGTTCTATTTTTACCAGTGACAGTCGTGTTGAAAACAATTTTCTTCATTTTTTGTTTGCACGGAAAATCATCACTACTTTACCTATATAAAGTAGTGCTGAGGACACTGACCAACGCAGGTTTGGCTATGAAAAGTGGCGATGATAAAACAACCATCATGGGTTTTGGTATATAAAGTAGCACTAATCCTTGAATGTGTGAATTTTAGGGTTTCTTCCTTAGAATCTAGTGTGTCTTGGCCCCTAAGGTCTTTTCCCATCTTGTATGCTTGGATATGTCAGTTCTTTGACTGATTGTCTTGATTAATTTGAAAAATTTGTCTCATTGGATTCAAAGTGAAATATGATTGAGTTATAGGGTTTATGGTCAATTGGTCATTTCTTGCTGCTTGTTGGTGTCATTGAGATGTTGGTTTTGCTAATTGATTGAGTGTTGTTTTCGGTGGAAATCATTGACAACATCATTGTGCATTTGTTTTAGATTGTTTTTCAAAATTTACTTTTCATGTAAATGCATTACATTAGTTGCATTTAAAAGTTATTTTTTGGGATTCATCATTGAAAATAGATCACATTTTTAAGTGATTGAAAGCTAAAAATTGTATTAGGTGCATCAAATCATTCAAAATGATAGGAAAAGCATAATTCATATAAGTGTAACTTTGTAAAGTAAAATCATTTTTCTTTCAAAAATGTTCCATTTAGGATAGTGAAAAATGAAAATATTTTTACTTTTGGAATTGCATTCGGAAGACGAAAGTGAAAGTTAGTGGAAGGCATTTTGCATGATGCATTGTTGATTGAAATTTATTCCCTTGATTAGTATATCTTTCATTGAAACGAAAAGTTTTCCCTTTCTCATATAGTTGCATCATAGGTGTTCAAGTGACATGGTTCTCAGCCTTAAAATGAAACTTAATTGAAGATAAACTTAAAATTTACCTCAATTAACCTAAGGAGAATTTGTAACTTAATGCAAATATCTAGTGGTCTAGGCTAGAGACATGTTTCAACGTCTTTAAGCATAACAATTGTTGTTAACTGCCTACAGTGTATCTCGGGGGTGAAATCCCATCCCAGTATGGAAGTATATAGAGGTTTCTCCAGTACTTTTGGATATATAGGAGGCACTTCAGTATGATAATTATATAGGGATGCTCTCATCGAATGGTTTTGTATTAGACAAAGCTAACATGGACTTGTGCTCCCTGTACCATTGACTATATATTCTTAGACCCCATTAGGTTGATATCCTTTAGCCATAGGTAACCGAGTCAGCCACCTTGTAAACGTGATATACCAAACATAGCATTCAAGTAGATTGGATGTTGTATGTTAAGTCCTTAGTTTTGGCTAAGGTGTATATAGTGGTTCACGCATGCTTGGTAAACCCTTTTGTCTAGATTACCCATTTTTTATTTATTTTGGTTAAAATTTCTAAAATCAATCAATTGATCATGCAATAACATCCTTCCTCTGGAAATAATCCTTAGTAGATCTTAGGTCGATACCAATGGAAACATCTCCCACATCTACCAATCAAAGAAACCCTCCTGATGGGAAACCTATTCCTTTTCCTTCTTTCGGAAATGTTGGTGCTCCCTATATGGAAACATTGTCCGTTCCTGTATTAATCATTGGTCTACGAGTTTGGTTATTTTTGACCTTGATGATTTCAAGTGTCCAAACTACTTTTCAACCAATTTCTCCTCCACCTGAACAACATCAACTTCATGTTTATCCTAAAGTTGACCCTTCACCTTCTTCGCATGTTTCTTCACCACGTTCTTCCTCTTCGCCTGGTGAAAGTTTGGATTCTAGTAATGAGGAAGCTAAGAAGAAGAAGAAGAAGAGGACAAAGAAGAATAATAAAAATAAGCAAGGGCACAAACAAGCAACCATTGTTGCAAATGCAACTGATGTAGAGAAATCTTCCAACCAGCCTCAAAAAGTAAAATTCCCTTGCATGTTATGTAAGGGTGACCACCTTCTTTGAAATTGTCCAAGTATTCCCAAAGTCTTAGAAGTGTGGTCCATAGATTCACATTGACCTTTGTCATCAGCATTTGGAGATCATGCTCGTGATAAACCTTCAAGTAGAAATAATAAGGTCCATGGGAAAAACGGAAAAGTCAACTTTCCTAGTAAGTTGGATGAAGGTAATCATCCTATTCACCTTTGTCCTCTTCTGGATGAGACTACCAAAGTGTTGGAAAACCCTACAACTTCTTACCCTTGTCTTTCAGTGGGTTATAAGAATATTTCCCCTGATCCTTCACTAATTGATCAAGTGATTGATTGAAATCCATCTTTGGTTGACCCCGCTATCTCTAAAAGTGATTCTTGTGAGTTCGTTCTTCACTGACCATTGGTAGAGAAAATGATAGACATAGTTCCACCTTTAGTTAACCATACCTTTTCGGTAGAGAGTGAACCTTGTACTTCTCAGGATCTTCTGGTTTCTTCAGTTTTGAATGAATTGGAGGGGAATCCTCCCATTCCCAAGTACATGAGAGAAGTTCTCTTGTTCCCATAATGCAAGAGGGTAGCTCTCACATTCCTATGACTCCCCCTCTGAGTAGTTTAGTCACTAATTTTGATTGGAGTCGACTGGCACAATATCATCTTCCATATTATGTGCCTTTCCAAATTACAGTATAGGCTTACCATATGGCCGTCCTAGCATAGTCATAGATGAGGGCACATTTGTTAGCATTCTATCCTCAACTTGTCCCCATCATTCAGAATCTATTAGCTTTTAACAAAGGAACTATTCAACCATTAGGGATCCTTCCTAATTTTCCTATTACTTTGGGGGCAAGAACTATCTATATATATGTGATGGTTGTCTAAGGCCCATTGGATTTTAATCTACTTTGTTTGTGACTATGTTTATGTCATGGGAGATCTTGTTTCTTCTCCCTTTCGAGTGATGTGTTTCTCGCATGAAGGAAGCATTGTGATCATTGATTAGCTTACATTCATTGGTCCTGAGTCAACCCTGACTCAACCATCACCCCTAAGTGGTTCTCATGTGCATGCGGTGTCACCCCCACCACATGTTAATTACGTTGCCACCTGTTCAATGCCCATATCTACTGATGATCTAGTAGGTGATGTAGTATAACATGTATTGGGGGCATTTTAGCCCAATTTTTCATTTCGATCCCTAGACATGTATCCCTTCTAGAGTGTTGCTCTGCCATCTGATGAGAAACTCTTGGAAACCATGGCCTCTTTTGGTCTGTGATCAAAGCATTAGAGCAGAGTTCCTTATCTTATGTCAAGTTCATTAAAAAATGAAACAAGGACTATGAGGATAGTTCTTTTACTATGTAAACCTCATTAAAAATTGAAATAGGTACCCACGAGCATGGTTCTTCTCCTGTGTCAAGCTCGTTAAATAATGAAACAAATACCTTCCAATTTGAGTCTTTGATTGGACCTCATAAAATCCTAGTTGAGTCTTTCACTTAATCTTGTAAGTAAACCTTCATTCCATCCACCTGTTAGTAACCAGTAGCCTACTTAGGTGAATAAAATGAAGCTTGGGGGGGCATGTACCTCGAATTGAGTCATTATGTTGGGGGCATGAAAACTTATATCAAGTAGAGTTTATCTTTGTTTCAAGCTTGTGAAAAAATGAAACCATTTTCAAGTATCCTCAAGCATAGTTTCCCATGTTTCAAGCTTGTGTAAAAATGAAACCATTTCCCTCTTTATATCTCTTGATTGTCATTTTTATCAGTCAGTTTTTGCTAGATGAGCCTTCGTTTTTTCATTCCATCGTCACCATCTCTTTGGCCGATCATATAATTTCACTTGGTTGTTCTATTTTTTCCTGGGGAACATCTACAATGAGTGATATTATTAGCCAGCCTCTTGACCTTTACATGTTTTGAGCAGTTCCATCATCACTGGAACTAGTTGCTATCATTTTATACCACTTGTTCCTCTAGTTGGAGTCATCTTTAAGCTCTTTTTGTACTCTCAAAATATGAAAAGATCGCCAATTACTTTTCTTTTCAAACTCGTTAGATTAAATGAATTTACATTATGTCAGTACACGTCTACCCCTTTTTTGGGCTAAGATTGACTATTTACAAAAAAGGTACACCTTGGTTGGCATGGTCAAGAGGTTCTCTCAAATATTATTTTCTACCTTTTCAGGTTTGAGAGACAAATTACGAGAATGGAGCTAATGAATTTTTCTTTGTTGTCTCTTTTCCAAACTCTCTAAATATGAAAAAGACATTGAGTTACTATTCCATCAGATTCGTAAAAGTTAAATGGTGAAAGACTTGTCACGATGATGAGACTGAGTTTCTCCTTCCTAAGACTTGTAAAACTTACTAGGATGGATTCATACGAGGAATGAACTTATACGACAAGCATATGGTATCCTCTTCAAGCTTGTGTACAAATAAAGAGGTACTCACTAGGAATAGTGGGGAAAACGTGAAAGTGAAACATCTCTTGTATAGGTAGCATGTCGCTCTTGAACATGACACTCATCTATTACTCGTGTTAAATTTTGGATAACATCACTAAGTCAACTGTCCTTCCGGGTTTTGGTAATCCATGTTGCCTCTCATTTGACTATTCCACTTCATCATTATGACCCTTGGTCCTATGTTGAGTCTAATGCTGCCACACTCTGGAGTCGTGTCGTCAATATGTTCAAGAGAAGTTCTATCACTCCCTGTTTTACCTTCATGCTTTAGGGGGCATCTTTTACATAGGATTTTGTCACACTTCCCGTAATTCCCTGTGACATATCCCAAAGTTCTTGAAACATGGCCATCATGCATTGTACTCAACCAAATATGTAGGTCGGATCCTCCCTAAAACATTGATGGCAAAATGCCTTAAGCTTCCCCTAAAGAAAAGGGCTATAAACCCTAATTTGAGGATCATCGCTCCCCTAACATTGGGAATCTGTGTTGGTCGCTAGTTGCACTATGCTAACTTCATGATGCTAGCGCGATTTTAGCTTGGATACTCCCAATGATCCCTAAAAGGAAATTTTTCCCAAAGAGGACAAGAAGCTTCATGATCTAGAGGCTTCTAGAACGATGAGCTGGAGGTTGTTTGGCGTGGATGAGGCCGAGTTATCTCAACTTGATCCTTTGGTCTTATCCCTATAAGTTACCTCCTTGAGATGACAGTCTTCTCCTATCTTTGGAGAGATCCTAACTCGCTTTCCCTACCTATATATGCATCCTCTCCCATTCCCAAATGGTTGGTCTTTGGCTATTTGCACCCTTATGGTGAGATTTTGCCTACATGCTACTCATTTGGCTTGGAGAAGGAGTGTGTTTTGGAGAATTTGGTATCTATGGATAAATACTAATTACCTAGATAAGTAGCCATATCTAGAACAATAGCTTAAAGTGTTTTAGTCTTTTCCTATAAGCAATAGATAAGATGAGAAGATGAGAAGCTGAGAAGACCTACTTGTAGTTCCGCTTTCCTCTTGTCTCCTTTTTATCGATCTCATCTCTCCTTCCCATACTTAATACGCTTGAGGAGTACCTATAAACACGACATAAAACAAAGAATCGATCAAAGAAAAAGATCTATTGAATATAAGTGAATGGAATCAGATAGAATTCACGCATACAAGCATTATAAAACAATACAAACATATGGGAGGAAGGGTCAAACAATTTATTGAATAGAAGAAGGAATTACAACCATTCATGTCTGATTCAAAGCCATTCCTCCAGCTTGGATCCCATTCACATCACATCAAAATCATGACAAACTTGTAGCATTACAATACTTTCTTCAAAGACAAATCTCATAATAGCGGTATCTCTTTACAATTCAACATAATCTAGCCCCTGATCACTTAGATGAATGGTCAATTTATACGAACATGAAGGAGGTTTTGTCATAAATAGTGGCATTAAATGGCCTTCCATACTTAAAATTAGTTCCATGGAGGAAGGGATGAGAGGATAGGATGCATCTTAACTCATTCCTCATCCATTTTCGAGCTCATAAGAGTTGATAAGTGAGGGAACCTTCTAGATGACTCCAAAAGATAAGAATATTCCCCAAACCCTATATGAATTTCACTCAAACTCGCCTGGCATAGGTTAAAGGAAGCCTAAGTGCTCTGCAAAGCACCTTGGCATGGACTTAACTGCTCTGCAACACACCCTTACATGTGCCTACCTATGATGGTCCCTCTAGAGGCTATTTCTGGATGTCTTCAAGTCATGAAACTATCTCGGAAGGAGGCATTCAAAGGGGTGACTTGTTTAGGGCATGTAGAAACTAAGGTTTGATGAGCCCTAAAACATTGATATGGATGATGGGATTGATGTGCCCAAATGGATCTGTAATAGCTGCCCCCTAAAGCATGAAGTCGGAAAAATGCCAATGTCAAATGAAATGATTTTACGATGTGATGAGGAGGTATCGAAGTGGAAGGTGGTCTGCATCAATTACAATACATATATCATGATTTTTTATTTTTACATGAATCATTTAGGGAAGGCATACCCATGCTCCACTTATAAACTCTCATTACATGTACATAAACAGTCGTTTACAGATATAAACACATCATCAGAATGACCATCAATATAAAGCCATTGTATATTCGATCTAGTACTCCTGAAATTGCAAACCGAATGGATGAATGTAGATCTGGGGTCTTCTATCACGTTCAATCGTTTGCTCAAGTACGAGCCTAACCATGTGAATATGTGATCTGAAGTCGAACATATGAAGACACCATCTGATTACCAACCGATGATGTAAGTTGTAAACAGATGCGAGAGAAATCACCAATAATGATAATGATCTTCAAGGTACTGCAGTACATTCTGCATGGTTTTAATGGATGATTTGATGTCAAACACCATACAAATTATTTCGGTTGAAGGCCATTGTTGTTAACCTATCACCAAAAGTGAGAAACATACCATTGATGTATGCAAGCCTCAATGTATTGGAAAGGTGTTTCTAAGTCAAATTCTTGGATAATGTGTTGATGTCGACAAGAAGCGACTCATCATAGGATGGCCTTGATGTATCCCACATCAATGACATGAAACGGGTGTAATGATTTGGAGATGGAATTTGACTGACGACATAAGGTTCAAGAATGGTGGTCTTGAAAATGAAGGTTTGTGGTATTGAAAAGGATGAATTTTGACTGATTGACTTCTCTTTCAAATATCAGTGACACTGAATGAATTAGCAGCATTGACCCAAAACCAAAGTAATAGATGGTGTGATAGACCATAGGTATGATAACCATCAAGCAGATAACCCAACCCAAATAGTCTGAATGAATTAGCAGCATTGACCCAAAACCAAAAGTGATGGATGGTGTGATAGACCATAGGTATGATAACCATCAAGCAGATAACCAAACCCAAAAAGTCATGGAGATGACGTGAAAGTGTCATGTTCAAGAGCGACTTGCTACCATAAAGTGGTTTACCCCTTTTTCCCATTTCCCTCAATCAATGCTCACCAGTACCTCTTTATTTTCAATCAAGCTTGAGGAGGATAACATATGCTTGTTGTATAATTCCACCCTTTGGGTGAATCCATTGTTGTGTGATGTTTTAACGAGTCTAGCGAAGGTGAAACTTGGTCTTGTCTAGATGGACAAGTTTGTCACTATTTGATGTTTTAATGAGTTTAACAACAAAGATAACTCGGTCCTTTTCATGTTTAGAGATTTTGAAAAGGGAAAAAAAGAAAACTCCACAAGTTATTTTTTGTAAACTTGGCTCTCAAGCCTAAAAAAGAATAAAACAATATGAGAGAGAACCTATTGACCATGTTTGTTCAACATAATCCTTTTTCGTAGTTAATCTATCTCAGCCCAAAAAAGGGTTAGACTTATACTGAGTAGATATCGTTTACAATCCATTAATGCGCTGAAAAGGACAAGAGCTCGACAATATTTTCATATTTTGAGAGTCTGAAAAGAGCTTAAAGAGTACTCCACTTTGAGGCACGAGTGGTGTCTAGGATAGCAACTAGTTCTGGTGATGTTGGAACTTCTCAAAACATGTTGATTTATGTGAAGAGGCTGGCTAATAACACCACTCATTACAATTGTTCCTCAAAAAGGGTAAAACAACCAAGTGAAAGTGTATGATCGGCCTAGGGGATGGTGGTGATGGGATTAAAACAACCAAGGCTCATTTGACAAAAGAGGCCGATAGAATGGAAATCACGAGGGTTAAAAATGGAAAGGGGTTCATTTTTACACCTTTCCAGTACCCTTGAGGGCATCCTATCCTCTCATCCCTTCCTCCATGGAACTAATTCTAAGTATGGAAGGCCATTCAATGCCATCATTTATGACAAAACCTCCTTCATCTTCCTATAAATTGACCAGTCATCAAAGTGATAAGGGGCTAAATTATGTTGAATTGTAAAGAGATAATGCTGCTATGAGATTTGGCTTTGAAGCAAGTATTGTAATGGTACAAGTTTATCATGCTTTTGATGTGATATGGATGGGATCCAAGCTAGAGGAATGGCTTTGAATCACACACGAATGGTTGTAATTCCTTATTTTATTCAATAAAGTGTTTAAACCTTTCTCCCATATGTTTGTATTGTTTTATAATGCTTATATGTGTGAATTGTATCTGATTCCATTTACTTATATTCAATAGATCTTCTGCTTTGATCGATTCTTTGTTTTCTGTTGTGTTTATATGTACTTCTCAATCATATTAAGTACGGGAAGGAGCAACGGAATCGATACGAAGGAGACTAGAGGAAAGAGGAACTACAAGTAGGTCTTCTCATCTTCTCATCTTATCTATTGCTTATAGGAACTAAAACACATTAAACTGTTGTTCTAGATATGGCTACTTATCTAGGGAATTAGTATTTATCCATAGATACCAAATTCTCCAAAAAAAATTGGCGACTCCACTGGGGAGCCATCACCTTTCCTAGTAGCTTATCCACCTCCTAGGCCATTATTGTACACCCTACTTGTGTTAATTGATTGTATTTCAACGCTTTTCAATTGAATTTTGGTAAAAAATTGAGGTTAGATGACTCTTGAGTGGCCTCTCAGGAATAAGCGTAGGCTTGGTTAGGGGACATTGCTCTCCAATGCATTTAGGGCCTCTTTGACCTGAGCTGATCCACCTTAGGGAAAATTTTCACCTTTGGATTGAATGTTTTACCAAATTTCCTCTGTTTGATTGCCTACTGATTGATTAATGAATGTCATGTCTTAGAGAACAAGTTTCTATCTCCTTATCTAGCCCTACTTTGACTTGATTGATTAACTTTTCTTAAATCTTTTTTTCATTATCGATCTATAGTCAAAGTTAGAATATAATTGATTAATATTTGTTCGAAAGAAAGTGTCGTAAAAGTATTCTTTTCCTTCGAAACTGAACTGTCGTAAAGTCTTCGTTCTTATAAAAAGATTGATTGATTGTATATGCATTAGTTTCCTTTTTGTTCATCATGACATTAAGGGAATCGAAAATAAAAAATTGCATCATTCATATTATATTTTGTGAATGCTTTGAAGGAAAAGCTAGGGAAATTGCATTAGATGCGCTCTTTGCTCTTTGTCAAAGATCTGATTCCTCTATCCCTACTAGCTAAGGTTTTCATTATTCAATTGAATGAAAATAATGCTTATAATATTAGCTACATTTTAGGAATTGAAAACATACATTACGTGGTGAACCTTGAAAGGTAAATTCTAAAGAATATCAACTTAAAATTTATCTGAATTTACCTAATGGAGCATTGTCACCTAACGAAAAAAATTTAGTGGTTCTAGGCTAGAGACATGTTCCAGCATCGTAAAACAAAGCATCTATCACTAACTTGTCTGCAATAGATCCTGAGTGCAATACCTCATTCCATGTACGTGAGTATATTGTAGGTTTTCCACGTACCTTCGGGTATATTGGGCGGTCTTACAATACGTAAAGTATATGGGAATGCTCTCACTGCGTGGTTTTGCATTAGACAAAACTTATACAGATTGGGCCTCCACTTACTTTCGAGCATAAATGGAAGGACAATAGTAGGATGCTATCCATCCTTAGGTAACTGAGTCGGTTTCTTATTACACTATGATACACCAAACACAACATTTGGGGAGATTGCCTACCCATACTTCTCGGTTCCCTGAGAGGTATTCTGCAGTTCATAGTTGCTTGGTAAACCTTTTGCCTAGATTATCCTTTTTTTGTTTTGTTATGGTACTTTGATTAAAATAAATTTAATTGACCACAGATAACATCCTCCATGCTCACTCCTTAGTTGATCTTAGGTTGAAACATATGGCAACAAAACTAGAGTCCACCGATCAAGGAATTCCTTTTGATGGGAATCCTAGTCCTTTTCCTCCTTTCGGAAATATTGATGCTCCTTATATGGCTACATTATCCCTACAGAGACTTACCATTGGCTTTCCAATATGGTTTTTTTCAACAACCTTGGTTCAAAATATCGTGATTTCTCCACAATCGGGTACACCTCTAACTGGAAAAAATCAACCTCCAATTGATCCTAAAGTTGACCCTTTTCCTTCTTCCTCGGTTGTTTCTTTCTCCCCTTCTTCCTCTTCACCTGGTGAAACTATTGGTACTATTAGCCAAGTGGCTAAGAAGAAGAAGAAAGGGAAGCAGAAGAAGAAGAAGAATAAGCAAAATCAGCAGAGGGGAAACCAAGAAACCATTGCTTTGAATGCAACATCTAATGAGAAACCATCCGTCAAGCCTCACAAAGTTCGATATCCATGCAAACTTTGTGCAAGAGACCATCTTCTTCAAAATTGTGCTAATATTCCTCAGATCTTAGAAGAATGGTCTTCTTGTTCACATCATCCTATGTCATCAACTTCTGGAGATCATGCTGGTGACACACCATCAACTAGTGGTAGTAAATTTCTTGGAAAAAAAAGGGAAAATTTAAGTTTCCTTGTAGGTTATGTGAAGGGAATCACCCCATTCACCTTCATCCCTATCTGGATGAAGACAAAAAACTGTTGGATAACTGTCCTACTTCACTGCAGTGACTTCCATCTGGTTACAGGAGACTCTCCTTTAATCCTTCACTAGTTGATGAATTGACTGACTCAAATCAACCATCAGTCAAACCCACTCTCTTTGAAAGTGAATCCTATGAATCTATACTTGACCCAAATCAACAAGTCAAGGAAAAAGTTGACCCGATTTCACCTTCAGTTAATCGTATGTTTCCCGAAGAGAGTGAATATGATACCACTCAGGTTATTCTCATTTCTTCAGATTCAAATGAGCTTGGGGGCAGTCCTCTTGTTCCATTAAGACAGGAGGAAAATCCTCCCTCTCGTAACTCAAGGGGTTAATTCTCTTGTTTCTATCGTACCCCGTCCAAGTAGTCTGGTCACTTCCTTTGATTGGAATCGACTGGCAGGATTTCGTCTTCCTTCTTATGTGTCTTTCCAAATGATAGTACAGGTTTGTAATATGATTGTAATTGGCACCATTATAGATGAAGGTGCATCTGTGAGTATCCTTTCCTCAATTCCTTGGAAAGCACTCAGTTTGCCGCCAATTGTTCCTATTACCTAGAATTTGTTGGATTTTAACAGAGGAACCAGTCAGCCATTAGGGATCCTTCCTCATTTTCCTATTACTTTTGGAGGAAAAATTGTTTATCTGAATTTGATGGTAGTCCCAAGCCTTTTAGATTACAATTTAATTCTTGGGCACCATTATGTTTATGACATGGGAGCTATTGTTTCAACACTCTTTCGAGTGATTTGTTTCCCACATGAAGGCAAAATTGTCACCGTTGATCAAATTTCGTTTCCCAGTCCAAATATGGCTTCCAGTCAACCATCTTCCCTAAATGGTCCTTTTGTACCAATGGTATCATCCCCATCATAGGTTAATTATGTTTTAACCTGTTCCATGCCCATTTTAATGGATGATCAATTTCGTGATGTTGTACATTATGTACCGGGGGAATTGGAACTAGATATCTCCTTCTAGAGCTTTTTTCTCCCATCTGATGAGAACCTCTAGGAAGTAATGACCTCTTATGGGTTGTGAACAAGCATATGAGGATAATTCCTGGTCTTGTGTCAACCTCCTTAAAAAATGAAACAAGGAATATGAGGATAGTTCTTTTACTGTGTCAACCTTGTTAAAAATGAAATAGGAATCAGAGCATAGTTCCTTGTCTTGTGTCAAGCTCATTAAAAAATGAAACAATGAATCTGAGCAGAGTTATATGTCTTGCATCAATATCATTAAAAAATGAAACAAAGTCCCATGGAGAAAAGTTCCAAATCAAGTCTTTGATTGGATCTCGTAAAATCCGAGTCGAGTCTCTCACTTGGTCTTGTAAATGAACCTTCATTCCATCCACCTCATATTCGCAATTAGTTTACTTAGGTGAATGTATTGAAGCTTGGGGGGCATGCACCTAGTAGTAAAGATAAGTTTCCCTGTAGGTTATGTGAAGGGAATCACCCCATTCACCTTTGCCCCTATTTGGACAAAGCCAAAAATGTGTTGGATAACCATCCTGATTCACGGTAGTGACTTCCATCTGGTTACAGGAGACTACCCCTTTCATCATGTGGGGGCATGTAAACTAATCTCAAGCATAGTTCTTCATTTCACGCTTGTCTAAAAACGAAACTAAATTCAAGCATAGTTTTTCATTTCAAGCTTGTGTAAACATGAAACTAAACCCATGCATAGTTCCCTATGGTTCAAGCGTGTGTAAAAAAGAACCCATTTCCATTTTTAACCCTCATGATTTCCATTCTATCAGCCTTGTTCATTAGATGAGCCTTGGTTTTTTTCATCCCATCACGACCATCCCTTTGGCCGATCATACACTTTCACTTGGTTATTTTATCCTTTTTGAGGAATAGTTGCAATGAGTGGTCATATTAGCCAACATCTTCACATAAATCAACATGTTTTCAGAAGTTCCAACATCATTGGAACCAGTTGCTATCCCAGATGCCACTCGTGCCTCAAAGTGGAGTCCTCTTTAAGCTCTTTTCAGACTCTCAAAATATGAAAATATTGTCGAGCGCTTGTCCTCTTCAGCTTGTTAACGACTTGGAAATGATATCTACTTAGTATAAGTTTAACCCTTTTTTAGGCTGAGATAGATTAAATACGAAAAAGCAATACATTGACCGAACATGGTCAATAGGATATCTCTCGTATTGTTTTACTATTTTTTGGGCTTGAGAGACAAATTTAGGAAAAAGAACTTATGGAGTTTTCTTTTCTTCCCTTTTCAAACTCTCTAAACATGAAAAGGACCAAGCTATCTTTGTCGTTGAACTCGTTAAAACATCAAATATCGATAAACTTGTCCATCTAGACAAGACCGATTTTCACCTTCGCTAGACTCATTAAAACATCGCATAGTGATGGATTCACCTGAAGGGTGGAATTATACAGCAAACATATGTTATCCTCCTCAAGCTTGATTAAAAATAAAGAGGTAATGGTCAACAATGACTGGGGAAAATGGGAAAAAGGGGTAAACCACTTTATGATAGTAGGTAGCTCTTGAACATGACAGTTTCACTTCATCTCTGTGACTATTTGGGTTGGGTTATCTACTTGATGGTTATCATACCTATGGTCTATCACACTATCCATCACTTTTGGTTTTGGGTCAATGCTACCAATTCATTCAGACTCTTTGGGTTGGGTTATCTACTTGATGGTTATCATACCTATGGTTTATCACATCATCCATTACCTTGGTTTCAGGTCAATGCTACCATTTCATTCAGTGTCAATGATATGTTCAAGAGAAGTCATTCAGTCAAAATTCATCATTTTCAATACCATAAACCTTGATTTTCATGACCGCCATTCATGAACCTTGTGTTGTGATTCAAATTCCATCTCCAAAATCATTACACTCGGTTTGTGTCATTGATGCGGGATACATCAAAGCCCTCCTATAACAAGTCGCTTCTTGTCAACATCAACACATTAACCAAGAAGTTGACTTAGAAACACCTTTCGAGTACCTTGAGGCTTGCATACATCAATGGCAGGTTTCTCGCTTTCGATTATAGGTTAACATCAATGGCATGTAGAAACTGAAATTAGCATTTGATGAACCCTAAAAAACTAATTCGAATGATGGGATTGATGTGCCCAAATGGATCTGTAATAGAGTGCTTGGAGAGCTTCATCTTGGACTTGGAAATTCACTCAATGAGAGCTTATTGACATTAAGGCTTGGTTGTAAGCTTCCTCCTTTATTCTATTAATATATACAACTATTGGTTCAATTTCTATAAATGTGTGTGTTAATGCATCATTTATCTTAATGCTCACAAATTTGTTAAGTAGGTTACTTTTGATTATGCTATTTGTAATTTCATGCTTTGTTGTGTCTTGATATCTTATGTAGGCATTGAAATGTTGTGAGGAGTAGGACCAAGATTATGGCGTAAGAATTCTGAATTATTCAACAAAGGAGGACATTATAGTATCAGAATGAGGTAGGCCATCTTCCTCTTCTCCTATTTCGATTGTAACTTAGGAAAGTGTCTACTAGATTGTCACATAGGTTTCTAGTCCCGCTCATTGGGCTAGAGGGATCATCTTTGTCCTTAGAGAGGGATTTTCTAGACAACAAGGTGTCATGGATCTTCTTCTCCATTGAAATCAATGCCTTCCTCACTTTGCTTCACAATTTAGAAGCCTTGTGCAATATATGGGTGGAACCCTACAAGGGTTCGACATAGGTTCCATTAAGTTGAGAGGGAGATGAACTCCTCTAATCATCTTCATTAATAATGATGCAAATATTTCTATCACCCTTATCTACCTTCATTATCTACATGTAACTATTTGTATCATGCGTCAATCTAAAGGAGAGAATGAGATATTTGGTACCTTGCCAACCTCAATCAATAGTTAATTCAGGAAAAAATTATAACCAACAAAAAATTCATGAAAAAAAAAAATATTATTGTTAAAATTCTCTTGCAGACAAGAATGTCTTAACATGATCATTGATTTTGATTATCTGCACCTTTAATTTAGTATTTACTTCATTCATTATGTCATCAAGTAATTATACAAATATAATGCACAAAAAGACAAGAGACACAAGAAGTTATGTTGGAGGTTACGGAAAACCCCATCTAAGGGGAACCCAACAATCCTTTCCTTATAGAGTATTTTGTCAACAAGAAATCCAAGTCAAACTGACCAGTAGTAACTAGATGATCATTCTTCCAAATTCCAAGTAAACCCTCCAATACTTCTAGAATAATATGCCTCAAACTATCCATAATTAGGTTTGCAAAAAGGTATACTTTTGTTCTTTAAGGTAATTGGAATTACTCTTCTAATTATGTCACAAAACTTTGGATTATATTACAGAATGGGAGCTTTAATACTTTTCATAGTTGTCACAGAGATCCTCACATCATTCCATGGATATATTGTCTTAGATCTTGTAGCTTCAGATTTCGTATTCCTTCACAAAGATACTTTGCATTCTTCTGCATTATTGATCATACATACTTTGCATCGTTCATGATATACATTTTTCATCCTTTCTCAAATATGCTTGCCTCATATTTACTTTGCATTCATCCTCTAATATATGTTCTTTTAGTAAGGTGTTTGCAAAGAGATGACTAAGTTATATATAGTCTTCATTGGGAACGGATGGGTGGCTTTGTAGGCAAGGTGAAAAGAATTCTTGGAGGGATGACATAGGAACATTGGAGAGCCTACAATATTCAATAAAAAAATTATTTTTCTTCTTTTTAAATATCCAAAATGGACATGAAAAATACAATTTCTTTTGGATTCACATATATTCATTTTTGGCACTTCATGAAATTATAAATTTTGAAGACAAAACCTTGTCATAATTTCAACAATTATAAGCAATAATTGAATATGAGTGAGGAGAATAACATCTACCCTTTTTAATCTCCCAAAATAAACTAAATATTAAAAAAACAAACTTGCCATTTTATAAAACAATTATATATAGATATCCCATTTTATGGTAGTTCATATTATAAATTCCGACCTGTTATCACCCAAAAACTAATCACCTAGTCATTTCCTACTACGTTGATCAAAATAAACCATATAGGATGGGGTTTTACACATTAAAACTCACTTTCACCTTAGGAAATAGTTTAGCAAACTATTCTCCTAAATTATTTCTTGTTAAAATCCAAAAAACCCCATGAGAATGATTAAAGAAATTATTATTTTTATAATTCTCTTGAAATAATAATTAAATCAATTTAGTAATTATTTGTTATTTCATAATTATCCCCTATTTCTCTCATGAGATCATTATTAAGTCATTACTTAATAATGGAGTTGTCTTTAGTGTGACTTGTTGGACTTTTTGGTGTCCAATTTCGGCCGAAACATTTGAGCTGAAATCTTGATTTGTATTATTTAAACTGGTTTTTTTTATTGTATATATGGATTCAGCACCCTGAAAAACCTCTAGGGCACTTTGATTGTGCAAGGGTTACCCATAAAGCTTTTGATTTCAAAGAATTCTTGCCAGATTTTAGAGAAATTAGACCGGAAAAACCCACTGAAAAAGCTTCTAAAAAGTCTCACTAAAGGCAACTGGCTTAATAATTATTTCAAATTCATCTCTGACTTTATCGCCATAAAGTAATTAATAAATGTTTTTTTATTTGATAATTACTTTAACCATTTTCTAAATGAAGATATTTTATCATTTCAAATTATCTTCCCCCCTCTAAAATATAATAAAATATTTATAACGACTAGATTTTGATTTAATCTAACATTTTTTTTTGTTTTTAATCTAGATCAAAATGCTAGATTAAATCAAAATCTAGTTGTTAGAAATATTTTATTATATTTTAGAGAGGGAAAGATGATTTGAAATTATCAAATATCTTTATTTAGAAAATGGTTAAAGTAATTAACAAATAAAACATTATTTATTCATTAGTTTATGGTGATAAAGACAAAGATGAATTAGAAATATTTATTGAATAATGATTTAATAATTATCTCATGAGAGAAATAAGGGATATGTATAGAATAATAATATATATAGTGATTTATTAATTATTCTTGAGTGGTTTAAGTCATAAATGTTTATTTCGAGAGAATAATAAATAAATAATTATTTAATAATTATTTCAATAGAATAAT
Source organism: Pinus taeda (assembly GCA_000404065.3). Taxonomy (NCBI): domain Eukaryota; kingdom Viridiplantae; phylum Streptophyta; class Pinopsida; order Pinales; family Pinaceae; genus Pinus; species Pinus taeda. Next base: position 63,472 of record APFE030435915.1, on the reverse strand, counting down.
AAATAAATAATGATTTAGTTAATTATTGTCATAGGGTTTTTTTATTTTAATGAGATAATTTAGGAAAATGGTTTGCTAAACTATTTCCTAAGGTGAAAGTGTGTTTTAATGTGTAAAAATTCATCCTACATGGTGTATTTCAATCGACCTAGTAGGAAATGGCAAGGCGAATGGTTTTTGGGTGATAACACCACCATTTTATTTGTAAAACTTCTGAAAGGATAGAATTGTTCCAAAAAGAGTAATTAGAGGAAGGTGTGCAATAAAATTTAGCCACGAAATTATGTGTTATGCCCATTAATTAATCAAAATGAATGAAAGGGAAAGGAGTAAGTCATATAATAGTGCAATGTTTGAATTGTGATGATAGGTGGGAAAAAAATGGATTCTTTTGTTTTCATGTGTGTGTGGATTAATTCTTATAGTGATGGAGGTAGGGAAGGAGGATGAAGTGAATTAATCAAACATAAGAAGAGATTAATATGGTTTATTTTAGAAATCAATAATTATATTTAGTAGGGAATCTTCATACCCATTTGTGTATTTAATTTAGAATCATTACACCAACGAGATAATTTTTCACCATTAGCATCCACTCAGAGTTCCTATAATGGTTATATTCTCTCTCTGTAAATGAAAAAACACTTTTGACTGAGGAAATGAGAAGGAATCAAAATATTTTAGGTACATATACATATACATATACATATACATATACATATACATATACATATACATATACATATAATATCATATACTATACATATATAATATATATATATATATATATATATATGTTCATCTCTATTTTTCAATATCTTTCCAATTACGTCAGTTACTAAATATCATTCCCAAACTAGAATATTCATTTGAATGCTCAATAATTAAACAAAATGTAGGTAAAGGGACTTGACTATGATTAACCCCTATTCAAGGGTTGTTTATGATTATGTGAGCTAATTTTGAGCACCCCACCCACACCCACCCTAAGGAAAAACCAAAGTCAAAAGTCAAAAGATACAAACTAAACATAGCCTAAACTTAACCCCAACGGTTAGCTTAGTTGGTTGAGTCCCTACTAGTAAAGCACCTTTACTATTGAGAGATCACATGTTCAATTATCTTGACACTCACGGGGTCGAGATCCATGGTAGAGTTAATAGGAAGTGACTCCTTTGGGCGGATATACCTGGTATAAATATTCCTTAGATGTAGCGATCATAGATCTCCAAGGATCGTGAACCACATAAACACCCCCTAAAATTCAAGTCCATCAACAATTGCCTTGGGATCCATTTCACTTAATTCATGAAATTCAATTTTTGATATTTCTTTTCCTTTTCAAATTTCCACCATGTTTGAAATATATAGTTTTTTTTCCTACTGAAATAATTTTGAATTTTATACTTTTAGTAATATTTTATGTAGGTTATCATTAACGTATGGTTATATGAAAATGTGGTTACCTTTATACACATGCTATAAGTGACCTATAAGGTTACGTACTTGGTAACTAGTCTCTAATGAAAACATTGATGTTTTTAATATATTTTTGCAGGTAACTTGATTGGAATTTCCGAGTGGAAGTATCATCACGAATTTATTTCGTATAATATCCGTCAAGTCAGGGTTTAAATAGTCGGTTGGAACAAAACATTTTGGATTTGAAACAATTGAATTGTGAGTAATATACCATATTACCTTCCATAAAGCTAAAAATTTGGAGTTTCTCTATGAGCATAACATGGATGTCGAGGAAGTTTGAATAGAAATCAACATGTAGGTAAAAATTGAACAAGATGTAGATATAGATAGAAATCCCTATTATTTGAAGAAAGAGAGTTTCTTGTACCAAAGTAGATGGATAGAGGAGGTCAAATTTAAGTCAAGTGTCACTTGAGAAGACAAATTTTCATTCAGATGGTTCAAAATCATAGAAAAAACATTACTCTAAGAACAGAAAGACTAAGTTTATCCTTTCTAGGATGGATGATGTAGAGGATTTCAACAGGGATGAATATTTCCCATGGAATGGATCAGATTTTTATTTTTTGTGATGGCTTCCCTTTCGCATATCATTTTTGATTTGTTTTTCTTTCCGAAGATCATTTACCAAAAGGGGTGTGGTATTGTCCTGAGTGCGTTGTGGAGAAAATTAATGCCCAGGGATTAAGAGAATGGAAGTCATTAAAAGGAGCTAAGATATTTGGTATTGATTCATATTGGTGTGTCTTGTTTGGAAATTTTAGCTAGATACTAGTGTAAGTCAAACTTCTTAGTGAATTTTTTGGAGTAGCACGATGTTAATTGTATATTTTAGGCTGAATGATATTCGCTAATTTTAAAACTATTTTTCAGACAACTATTCCTATACCCTACATGGGATAGCTTCTCTTAGGGTTCATTTGAGATTTTTTTCACATTTAACCCTTGGTTAGTTTGCATGAAAATCATTTTTTATTCCAATGGTTTTTTTTTCAAATTTGCTTAGAATTCAATCTTTTCTTTTGACATGTTGCTGCAATTCTAATTCTACATCAAATCTAACTAACACCTATAGGTATTACAAAAAAAGGGATCTGAGAAAGGTCTTGGAGAAATTATAGTTATTGCGTCCTTTTATTGATGACATTAAAAAACCAATACTATAGTACTAGGGTGTTGCAAAAGGAAAACAAGATTTAGCTTTCCTTCAAAAGATATACATGTATTTTGGCAATATCCCAATGACCTTTTCATTTATGTCTATCTCTAAAAATTGGTTGAAGATGTTAGTGCATCATGTATTCTAAGTGTGAGCTATAAAAGAAACTAATAAAACGATTATAATGTTGATCCAGGTGGATGTTGGTGGCCACCCACCTATCCCATTTGGACCCCCACAACTGTCTCTTTCAGTTTCTCAGTTTATGTAATTGTAGCACAATTTACTATTTTTAGCAGTTTTTTCGGGTCCTGAACTTCCAGAGCTGTTTTGAGGCCCTAAACGACGTTTTTTGGGAAATCTGGGAGCAACATGGGTCCATGGACCAATGTTTACCTTCCCAAAGTGGTAGTTCTCAGATAGATCTTTCTAACGAGCTATCATACGCTTCAAACGGAGATCGTATGCCAAAGTTATGGCCCCAGGAAATTGATGTACCAATTTACCCAAAACGGGGCCCACAATTTGGCGATTCATCTTCTAGGGGTAGGTTTTGGAATGTGAAGGGTTTTCCATTGTTTCTCAACAATAAATAGGCCTTCGAGCCTCATTGTAACACAGTTCGGAACAGTTCAGAGGCATGTAGCCACCCATCTCTTCTCAGAGATAAGCTACCATCGCCCTAGCTGGTTTATTTCCATTTCTGGTTGTAAGCATATTTCAGTATTTTCCATTAATGAAATGAAGTATTATTTCCGCTGCATATTTGTGTATATGGTTATCTCTGTATTTTGTTGCGTTCCTGTTTAAATCCGGATCAGGGAAACCTACTATGAACAAAAGGATGAGAGGGAACCCTCACTATTCTTAGCCTCACCCACTTGGAATTTTTTCCAAGATGCCATCAAGGAACAATATTACCCTGTTGTGAGCTATAAAGATAAATACATAAAGTGGACCATACTACAATATGGAAGCGACCAAGATGTGCTAGAGGTCACAAATATCTTTCATACCCTTCACACGAAGTTGGGTATCAAGGATTCTGAGCAGAATTTGGTACTCAAGTACCGTGGATATCTACACAAGTACACACAGGACGATGTGGAGTTTTTGGACATCTCCTCGCTTGGATCCACCTATCGATACACTGTCAAGATCAAGCAGAAATTTAAATAGAAGAACTGAGACTTTGGATCTATGAATCTGAAGTAAGGGAAAGGCACCTCCAAACCATAGAAAAAAGGACAAATCCAAGAAGGGGCAACCCAAGACAACCCGCCAAACCTCCAAACAAATAACAACACCACGAAGACAAATAAGCACACATGGAAATGGTGTGAGTTCCATAAGAGCCCCACTCACAACACAAGTGAGGGTTGAGTCAAGCAGTCACTGGTGGTCGAGTTGAAGGCTTCTAAGTCAGATGCATGCTCTGAATCTAATTTAGAACCTCACAAGGGGAATGACAAAGGGAAGTAGATTATTGAAGTGGAGCCCAGTGCCATCATTTCCAGCACCAAGATCCAGAAGATTGAGTCTGAAGATCCAAAGGAGGAGGAGTGGCTCTTTAACTCAAAAATGTGGGTGAAGGGTTCTTTGTTGCAGTTCATTGTCGAAAGCGGAAACCAGAAAGCCTTATTTTAGTAAAGGTTTTAAAGTGTTTGGGCCTACCAACCACACTATACCCGCATTCATACACCATCAGGTGGATCCACCAAGGATGAGATCTCTGCATCAGCCAACAATGTCACCTTCCCTATAGTATGAAGCCCTTCATAGATGAGGTATTGTGTGATGTTTCTCCTCTTGAAGTTTGTTATGTATTATTAGGCCAACCATACTTGTGGAAGCGTCATGTTGTGTATGAGTCTAGGCCTCACATTGTTATTATTTATTTGGGAAATAAGTTATACAGGATACTAGAGTTAGCACCACCTACCACCATCTCTTTGATCTCTGTGAAGCAATACAGTAAGATCATTTCCCATATCAGAAAATGTGTCTTCCTTATGATTCACCCTCAGGGAAAGAAGAATATTGTGGCCACATCCACGACCTCTAGACAAGGCTCATCCCCATGGTAGCAGCAGATGGACAACGTTATGGAGGAGTGTAGGGACATCTTCACCTCACCCACAAGAGTACCCCTACACTATCAGTTCAAGTACTCCATTGATCTGAACCTAGGTGCGTTGCTACCCAACGGGCCAATCTATCAATGCTCTATTATGGAGAATGATGAAATCATGAGGTTGATTTATGAGTTGTTTCAAAAAGGGCACATCAAGCTAAGTTCAACACCTTGTGGGATCCTGATCGTGTTAGTATAGAAGAAGGATGGAACCTGGAGAGTCTGTATTGACTATTGGGCGTAGAATAAGATCACTGTCTAAAATAGGTATCCAATCCCACGAATTGATGACCTTCTAGACCAATTCAAGGGGCCAAATATTTCAGCAATATTGACTTGAAGTCTAGTTATCACCAAGTACTAATCAAACCCTCTGATGTGTGGAAGACTGCCTTCAAATCCAAGGAGGGCCTTTTCAAAGGGTTTGTCATGCCTTTCAGGTTAACGAATGCCCCCACAACCTTCATGACGCTAATGGACGACATCTTTCGTTCCTTCACCAACTCATTCATGGTAGTGTATTTGGAAGACATCCTAATCTTTAGCCAAAGTTGGGAAGAGCACCTCCATCATATTCGACAAGTCCTACAAACCTTGTGACAACAAATATTGTGTGCCAATTTGGAGAAATGCACTTTTGGTATGACTCAGGTTCAATATATTGGGTACATAATTGATGAGCAGGGTGTGCATGTGGACCCAACCAAGATACAAGCTATTTAGGATTGGCCATCTCTAACCACTCTAACAGAGCTCTGCAACTTTCTAGGTATTGCTAATTTCTACCGCAGGTTTGTGTTGGGGTTCTTTCATATCACTTGGCCTTTGAGTCAAGTCACCGAAGGTGGAGCAAAAGAAAATTTCTTTTGGTATGAATCCCAAAAAAAGGAATTTGTCGAGTTGAAACATCACCTATGCTCTGCACCAGTGCTCATGTTACCAGACCTGTATCAATCATTTGAGATTGAGACATATGCCTCTGACAGTGCTATTGGTTCAGTTCTTACTCAACAGGGGCATCTAGTGGCATATCATCGTGAGACACTTCCAGACACAATCCAAAACTATCCCACCTACGACAAAGAGATGTATTCCATTGCGCAGTCTTGGCAACAACAAAACCATTACATTCTGGGGAAGGAAACGGTCATCCACATACACCACCGACCCCTACAGTTCATACAGACACAAGGAAAGTTGTAGAATGATATCCATAAAAGGTGGTCCACATACCTACAACAGTTCCATTTAAACATTAAGTACAAGAATGGAAACACCAATATGTTGTAGACTGTCTCAGCCAACTGCCAGCCATGGCGCTGACCACTGTTCTTGACTCTTGTGGACATGAGACTTTGGGGTGGTCCCATCTTTACAAAAGCGATCCAGAATTCGACAACACATACCAGATGCTCCTGGAAGGCAAGAAATTTCTCGATTTTCACCTCTAGGATGCACTGTTATGCCACCTGGGACACCTATGTGTTCCTAAAAGTGAGCATGCCAAGATGATTTGGGAGGAGCACTACAGTGGGGTCATTGGAAATTTCAGAGTAGAGAAAATAGTGGTAGTATTTTAGAAGTATTTTTATTGGTCGAACCTTTAACAGGATGTTGGGAAGTACATCAGATCCTGCACTACCTGTGTCATTGCCAAACAGACCATCAAGAAGCAAGGTCTATATACTCCTCTACCTACTCCTAGTTGGCCTTAGGAATCCATCTCCATGGATTACATGTGGGTCCTTCCTTCTATTAAGAATGGAAATGACTGTGTTTTCGTGGTCGTTGACAAATTCTCTATGAATGCCATTCTAGCAGCTTGTAAGAATATTATCAAAATAGAAGCCACTGCTAAGCTCTTCTTTGAATGAGTGTGGGTAAACTTTGGGATCCCATAATCCATTATCTCAAATCAGGACAACAAGTTCCTGAATAAATTTTGGTCAAGCCTTTGGTCGATGTTGGATACCATGCTCACTAAGTCCACAACCTTCCACCCCCAAATTGATGGCCAAACAGAGGCCATTAACAGGATGGCCATGCACATTTTACGCATGTACAACTCGAAGCATCCATGCACATGGGATTAAAGACTACAATAGATCTTTCCATAGCTCAGCTGGCCATAGTCCCTTTCAAGTGGGTTTGGGATTCCAGTCACTGTGCCATTAATGTGGCCATACCATTTGTAGCTACTCAAGAAGATTTGGCTCATGTCTAGGCTGAAGCTGACAAGGCTAACAACTTCATTGAGTGAATTCAGCACATCTGCCAACAGTTCCATGACATATTGGACCGAGCCATTTCTAGGTACAAGCAGTGTCATGATTAGCATCGGGTGCCACACAGGTTCCATTTGGGTTTAGGATTCCAGTCACTATGTCCCATTGATGTGGCCATACCATTTGTAGCTACTCAGGAAGATTTAGCTCATGTTTAGGCCGAAGCTAACAGGGCTAACAACTTCATTGAGTGCATTCAACACATTTTCCAATAGGTCCATGACATATTGGATCGAGCCAATGCTAAGTACAAGCAGTGTCATGATTAGCATCAGGTGCCACATAGGTTCTAGGTGGGCGACAAAGTTTGGTTACATCTATAGAAGGAGCTCCTCACTCAGCCCCATCGTAAGCTTTGCCTACTCCAATATGGGTTATACACCATCACTAAGGCTACAGGGGAAAATTCCTTTGAGATTAACATTCCAATGTTCCTTGGTCTGCACATAGTATTCAATGTGGACTGGCTACAACCATACTTTCCCCCATTGTTGGACACATCAGTGACATTGCTGAGCAGCTGACACCAACAAAGATCAGCCCAAGTTGCATCAAACAAGCCAAAAATGATAGAATTATGGACACATAGATTAAGAACTCTCACCAGGAGAGTATTTATCTATATCTAGTTGTCAAAGAAGGCCAATTCCTTCACCAGGAAAAGTGGTTCATCGGGGACCAAATTCAATAGAAATTTCCTCACCTCATGGAGGCTCTGTGTGCAATGGGGACCATTTCTTCCTAAGGGGGGAGGACTGATCCAGGTGGATATTGGTGGCCACCTGCATAGTCCACCCAGACCTCTAGTCAGTTTCATTGTTTCCTTGATTATAGTAGCATTTACTATTTTCAACAGTTTTTTGGGTCTTAAACTTTTGGAGTTGTTTTGACTCCCTAAAAGGGATTTTTTTTAGCTTCGCAGTAGGCCCATAGCCATAGGTAAGGGCCTAATACAAATCCTATAATAATTATAGAGATATTTCCAACGAGGTATTGTACACACCAAACGAAGATCATATCACCAAGTTACGACCCCAGGAAGTTGGTTACCCAACTAACCCCAACAGGGCTTACAAACTCTTCGTGTTCCATGTCCTAGGGTTATGGTTTTGGTTGTTTATGGTTTTCCCTCATTGTTCAATAATAAAAATATGTAGCCACCACATCTCTTGTCATAGATAAGTTGCTATCGCTCAAGCTAGTTTATTTCCATTCTATATGTAAGCATATTTCAATTCTTTGATATTAATGAAATCAAGTTTTATTTCTACTACATCTTTGTGTTTATGTTTGTATCTGTATTTTGTTGTGTTCTTGTATAAGTTCGAATCATAAATAGATCATAAGAGTTGTGTCAAATTTCTTTCATGAGAAAGTAGATAGGACTGTGATTTGCTCCTTAGTCAGATCATAGGACTTTGTCTGATTTGTTTCCTTATAATAGGGGATCCTTGAAGAATTTATTAAGGGTTGTTATGGATTCCCTTCACCTCACAAGTTTACAATCTGTAGCATGAATGTCATATTGATATTTCAAGAAGCAATGACAGTTTAAATTGTTGCTTAAAGAAAGATAAAGCAACATAAGGGAAATATGTGATCAATACATGTGTGTTGAACAACAAACTTGTGTGTCTCTCTGAAAGATGTTGCATTTTATTTCAGAAGCAGGATATTTCCACAACAAGCTCTTAAAAGACCCAAAAGACACATTATGCTAAGGTATGACCTATTTTGTAAATATTTTATAGGACGCTTTGTATTGGAATTTATACCTTGCACATCAAGACAAGAAGGAAAAAGGATCATTGTTATATTTTTGAAGAAAACACACTTTGATGAAGGAAGTTCATTTGGTAATTACCTTCACTTATAAAAATCTTATAGTGAAAAAGAGGTTAAGTGATGTTGATTTTGCATAGAATCTTCTTAAATGATAATTACTTGTTATGATTTATTTAGTTACTCCTTTCTTGCATGAATATTCATCAAAATAAATTACATAGAAGGCATCAATGATATAAACTAAATTCCAGTAGGGTCATAAAGATATAACTAAACAAGAACACATACATTTACCTTGGGAAACCCCACATGGGGGAAAAGACCAACAACCTTTTCCTTAGAGAATTTATTTAGTTCAACAAGAGACACACCTAGATCTCCTAGTCAATCACAAGGTCAAACTAACTAGCAAAGTAGACTTGGTCAAATCTAGTCCAAGTCCCCCATAGTCAAGTCAAACATCTACCCAAAAACCTCGACCTGATATGATCCGTTAGGGAATAAATTTGGCCTGGTTCATCATCCAAGAAACTCGATCCTACTATTCTAACATACCTCAAAAACTCGGTCCTTTAGTTTCACATGTGTGATGATAGAAACAAAGATAATACCACACATGTGAAGTCAAATGAGAGAGAGATATATTCATACTTCTTCATCCTCCTAGCTTCCTTCTTCTTCACTGAACAAAGATATATTTTTTGTGAAGTCAAATGAGAGAGAGAGATATTCATACTTCTTCATCCTCCTAGCTTCCTTCTTCTTCACTTGAATGAACAAATATATATTTTTTGTGTGATCTGAATTGTGTGTGTAAATGATGAACGATGAGTGTATTTATATAGTCTTCTAGCTGGCATAATGGGTGCCTCTTTGACTGGGGCCAACTTGGCTTGCTTGGGGCCAAAAATTCAATTTTCCAAATTAAAAATTTCTCTTTTAAATGGAAACAAAGAACATTCCTTAAAAACATTATTTAAATAATAGCATGAAGAACATGCTTTTATATTTATCATTACAAATACACCAAGAGCTTAAAGTCTTAATTATGATGATCGACCATAGCGACAAATTCAACACTCCCTATTATCTAGGGAGGTATTCATAATGACTATCTAGATGTTATCATGTTGACAAATTTCTCTAAGAAAATGTTACAACAATTCATCATCAGCATCAACATCATCTAATTACCATAAAGTTGTTCAATAAATGTGACACGTGGTAAATCGCCAGCATCAATAAGTTAGCATAATTCTATTCGGTACCTATGACCTATAGCATATCCTCACCAAAATCCTAGTTAGTACTCATGATACATGGCATAACATTAGCATCAACTAGCCACCATGATTATGGTCATTTCCTATAACCCTTGGTATATTGACTAGTCCTGGTTCACCATCATCCTAGTCAATCCCTTTGACTCATGGTGAAACCCTAGGGACATGCTTAATCCATTTAAGTACTCTGGTCCCAAATCCAAAGGCCTCACTCTAGTCCATGATGCTAGATGGGCTCACTCAAACTGGAGAGTACACTAAGCATGATGTTTAAAGGTACCCACTCAATAGAGTGACTCTGGGACTCTAAGACTATTATTCCTAATTTCAATCAACACACTTAACACAAGATGAATGATTGTCCTCTGTTGAACCATTCTCCCTAATTCTAGTCATCCTTAACATTGGGAGAATGTATGTCCTTGATGCTATCACTTTAGACCATTTTCCATGATTCGGGTCAACTTGACCCAGGGAGAATGACTGTCTTGGATGTTGCAATTTCATCACTCCCTCTTGCTGAGAGAGACATTCTCAATCACTCCAATCTGTTCCTTGAAGTATTAAAACTTTATCCTGGAATAGAGGCTTTTTCAACCATATTCTTGACTATAGAATAGTTCCGGAGACATGTTGCTTCCTTTTGTGCCATGTATCGGTACTAGATATCATTGTGCTTTGACCTGTCATCATGGTCATCACCTGCATTTGACCGAACAATCCTACAAGTAGTTTCTAAAGCCATACTGCTTCAACTTTCCAACCAAGCTACAATATACTTGATCTCTGCAATATTGAGTGTGATAGATGTATGCTTCCTGCTTATCCAAGAAATCATAGCGGAGTCCAAACTGAAGCAATATCGTGATGAAATATTTATGTTTTCTACACTCTTTGCCCAATATGAATATGTTAATCCTGCAGTCATACTTCATTGTTTGAGGCATATCTCATAATTGACTGTGTCATGGCCAATTATACCATGTTGGTGCTTCAACACATGTTGAGCCACATGCCTTGGCTCAACCATAAACCAATCAAATTTCTTCATTGGGTTCATCATCATGGCTACTTTTGGTTACCCTAATTGGGTGCTCTTTTTGAAATAGCTTTTGTTGTGGCAATCTTGGTTGCACCCTCTGCCACTGTTTCTTTCTAGCATATCAATTAT